>MU122490.1:14975-27891 GCA_014904905.1 Wilcoxina mikolae CBS 423.85 | reverse complement strand
TGGTCATCGTCATCATCAATGTTGGAAGATGCTTGCGACTAAGTTATTGTCAGAGTCCATGTCAGAGCCCATGTCAGAATTCAATGTCAGTGCCCGATGCGAAGATGTATATTACCTCCCTTGGGACCCCGGAGTCTTGAGCCACTCTCCGTTGCCATCCATCATCACAATCATTACCATAATCGCCACCTTCCAGTTGTTGCTGGATCCGGCCGCTGGAGTGTGGATCATTGCGCCTCCTTGTGTCGCCCTGGGATGGATCACGATCACCACGCTTCCTGCCACTGGATTTCAGATCACTCCGGCCGCTGCTGGAGTTTTTGGAGTGCTTGGTACTTTTCGAGTATGCCATCCTGTTTGTTGTAAGTATCAGGCGTGTTGGATTGTGATGGGGGTGAAAGTATAGGCTTTTAATGTACCCAGAGACCACGGCTTATCACCGTTTATGAAGCATTTCCGTCTCTCTGAATATGTTCAGACCTCCGTACCTTGAAACCCATGTCAGAGCGATGGAAATTGTCAGAGTTGTAGTTAGTCCGTATGTGGAGTGGTAAGGACCCGGTGTCACAGTTGAGGTCATGCCGTATATGTGGATATCAGTTAGACTGCAGTGTCAGAGTTGAAGTGAGATTGTATGTCATCACGTTGGGACCGCTTGTCAAAGTTGTGGGTATGCCGTATATGTGCCCATGTCAGAGTCGGCCGTCAGAGTTGATATCAGTTAGACTGCCACGTCAGAGTTGAAGTTAGACCGTAGGTCGTGACGTTGGGACCGCTTGTCAGAGTTGTGGTTATGCCATATATGTGACCATGTCAGAGTCGGCTGTCAGAGTTGATATCAGTTTGACTGGTGTGTCAGAGTTGAAGTTAGACTGTATGTCATGCCGTTGGGACCGCTTGTCAGAGTTGAGGTTATGCCGTATATGTAGATATCAGTTAGACTGCCGTGTCAGAGTTGAAGTTAGATCGTATGTCATGACGTTGGGACCCCTTGTCAAGTAGAAGTTAGAATATACGTGATTTGCTTGTCAGAGAAAAAGTTATAAGGGATTCACCACTCTTTCACTGCTCTTTCTATTGCTCAGACTTGAATGTTGGGCCACACCACTAGACACCTATCTCGCAACCACTTAGGGATCACTTTATGGGCATTCCATCAGACCAGTGTCGCTTGATATGATTCAGCGTGGCATCCAGAATCATGAGAGTTAAAGGGGCAGAGACAATCCTGAATCTTATGCTCCGCAAATCGAGCCAAATCTCTCCATCGATACTCTGTGGGCAACGACCGCTCTCCTGAACAGAAGGTGAACAAAAGGAAGGACTTATAACTCGAATGTTGCATTGTATATAGAATATCGTCATGAATCTGCACATAGTTAGAGGTTGCAAGGCTTTGTGGTGCTTGAGGATGTATCTCAGCTTCATACACGTACTTAGGTATGTACTGTAGGAAAACTTACCCGGCAAATGTCTCAAGCCACCAATTAACCTTGGGTGCCGCCCGGCGCCCTTAATTTAACAACCCTGCCAGCAGCTTTGATAGTAGCCTACAATCCCTACTAGTGGTCAATACAATGGAGAACTATAGGCAACTTGGGTAGGTGGCTCTGACAAGTGCGTCTGACAGTTCCAAATGCTCATCTTCTACTCCGACACTAGTTTCAGTCTTACACAATGATAACCCAAGACAGTAAGTTTCCCGTCAAATGAATCATAACATTGTTTAAAACAATGCTAGAGGATACGGCACAGTGTCAGAGTCGTCACGGCAGTGTCAGTGTTAGAGTCGTCACGGCAGTGTCAGAGTCGTCACAGTAGTATCAGTGTCAGAGTCGTCACAGTCTCCAGAGCAGTGTCAGAGTTGTAAACGCGGTGTCAGAGTCATCAAGGCAGTGTCAGAGTCGTCAACGCAGTGTCAGAGTTGTCACGGCAGTGCCAGAGTCGTCAACTCAGTGTTAGAGTCGTCATGGCAGTGTCAGAGTCTTCAAGGCAGTGTCAGAGTACGAATTGCCTTCCATTTGCTGATATCTGAATATAAAATAAACAAAACACAAACATAAACTACCAACCTGATCCGAAAGCCTAAGAAACCCAATCCCAAAAACCCTTACAGTAGATACCAGTTAATTGGAAAATAAGTGAGACGTACAGGAATCAATCATTCAAAAGTCTGGCCTTCCATCGCCCAATTACACCCAAGAAACCAAACACAATAACGCCAAGAAAATCCCGCCCCAAAAAACCCAAAAGGAACCTAAAAGAAGCCCAAAAGAACGTAAAGAAATCCAGTCTCATCCCGAGGAAATATTAACTCCCATCCGCATCAACATCCATCGTATCATCATCGAGATCGGATAGACCAATGATTCTTGATTTCAACATCTCTGCAGAGATTTTACCGATCAGGGCATCGTAGACCTCATCGACATCCACGTCTGCGCTGGCTTTGGAGATCACCCCAAATGCATAAAGCACCGGTTGCTGTTTCAATCTCATTGCCGAATCAATCAATCGGTCAATCGTGGCCATGTTGACCAAGCGGTGTGTGTACTGGGTATATTGTTGGCCAATCCGGCGAACACGCGACCACACCTGATGCTCCATGGCATAATTGACTCCCTGCTCCAGCATGATTGAGTTCCGGCAATTATAGTGAAGATTAAGAACCTCATTGCTTGTCATATACGACAACACTAGAACCCGGACTCCATCCTTTTGGATGAACTTCTCTTTAATTCTGGCGCGGGCATCGGTGCCCATGGCACTATGGATAGCGAAGCAGTTATAGCCTAAGACACGGCAGTACTATGTAAAGTCAGTGACAGAAGTCAGGATGTCAGAGTTGATGTCAGACTTGATGTGAGAGTTGATGTCAGACTTGATGTCAGAGTTGATGTCAGACTTGATGTCAGAGTTGATGTCAGACTTGATGTCAGAGTTGATGTCAAAGTAGGAAAAGTGTCGTCAAAAGGGGAGTACTGACCTGTTCGACAAACCACTGTGTAATAGGCCAATACTCCCACAGTATCACCTTCTCACCATTGTTCTGATTGTTCTTGCCCAAAGGCATCTTCTTGCGGAGCCAATTCTTCAACCAGGCCAATTTTGGAGCCCCATATCTCATTGCAGCCTCGAAGCGAGCATGACTCATATTCGTAACCTGGTTGGCGGAAGGTATCCGATCGGTCTGCCCTGGGAAAGCGGCAGCGAACATCTTAATGATTTCTGCCACCTTGGTTATATTGGGCCTTCCATTGTCAGACTTATTGCTCTCCCACAACATTTGGGCTCGGCTGGTGTCTGAAAACATTGTTGCGGAACCAAGGACTGAGGCAAGCGCAACGATTCGAATGAATCGCCAACGAGGTTGGAATCTCTTCATTAGTTTCTTCCCATCATTGGCCACAGGCAGTTCTCCATCATCGTCTGCTTTTACGCCGGTGATGCTATCCTTCAACTGCTTGTATTTGCAGTCTACTAATTTCCGGTACAAATCGCGCCCACCTGAGGCTTCAGTGAAGGTAACCAGGTGGCATTCCATTACCATTCGAGGGATATTAATGATCGGCTGCAGATTATTGAACGGGATTCTACTGACGATGGTCCGTCGGAGCATCAATGTCCTTAATATGGTGAAAGAACTTTCACCAACTTCTTGCTCAAAGCGTTGCCGCTTTGCCACGGATTTCCTGAGTTTGACTGGATTGCCTTCGCAATGATCCGATTGATTCGATTTGATGGAGCAAATACCATTCCCACGCCTTGATGGTGCAGTGGATAAGAGATCCATACCGAGGGCCTCGTTGGTATGGGTTAGCTATTTTCGTGAATTCGGCATCAGGTGCTCTGCCAAATACGGGGTTCATTTCATTCGGCTGCCAGTCGTCCACTTGTGGTTGCATTGCTGCATGATCAAACGTGTCAGGAGGCAAATTTTCTTCCAACCATGAATCCCGCTGTAGAAAAGTTAAAACCCAACGTAAGTCCTCAATCCCGTTTACCAGCGGAGTCGCAGTCAACATCCATTAAAACTGTGTCTCAAGGCGGAACAATGCTGCAGCCTGGAAAGGACCATAAGTTGCAGCTGGGGTGTTGACTAGGGTTCCGTCAAGCCTGCTTGTTTTCCCAACCGGCATCCCGCAGACTCTGTGTCTATGAGCCTTGTCAATAATGACCCGCCGAAACCGACCAGGGCCCCAAAAACTGCTCACGTCTTATTCCACGACGCCCTGCTGCTGGTACTAGGTTTCGATAGTCGTGATCACAACATATCGCCATGGGTGACCGCTTTTTATAGCTTCACGATGATTATTTGCTCTCCAAAATTTAGATCCATAATGGAGACGTTGTTTGTGCTTGGTATATTTTTTTATTGCGTTTTCCCATTCCAGTACCATTGGTTTTGGGCTATTTCAAGATTAGTTTCAGTTGCAAAAATGAGAAGATATATTTCGATATCCGGCTTACCATAATATCAATGTTGGGAGGTTCACCTCCCAACAAGGCTTTGGTGGTGCCTTTTCGACTTTCTGTCCCTTTTCTTCCCGCGCTTTTATATCATCTATCTTGCTCTGCCACTGCTCAAGTCCAGGAGGCGGTTGTTTCACTAATTGCTCATACTTATTGACTTGGTGACAAATCAATGCCAACGCTGTCAGGGTCTGGTAACTGTCAGTATTGCGCTGTTGTCAGAGTGTGAAAGGATTACCTTGCCGGTACCGCAATCATCAGCCAATAGTCCACCCTGCTCCTGGCCGCTTTCCTTGTCCGCCATCCAATTAACAGCAACAATTTGGTGTGGGTGGAGCTGGGTTGTTGTTCTTAGTGGCAAAAATGTCGTGTTTTCCAGATAATTCCTAATGCTTTACACGACTCTTCCACATTCTCTCTCTGAAAATCATCGTTGTTCATTAAATCAGCCAGCCTACAAATATGTTTAGCTGTATTCTAAGTTGACAGTGCCTCATCGGTGCTACAACACCTCTGACAGAGACTCTGACATCGGTGCTGCAACGGCTCTGACAGAGAGACTCTGACAGCAGCTCTGACAGCAGCTCTGACAAAGACTCTAACATCGGTGAAGAAGCTACTCTGACAGACACTCTGATATTGGGGCAGATAGCAAGTCACCAGTCTTTATAGACGTTGTTCATCGTTTCATCCTTCAGTCCTTGGCTCTCAACGTCATTGCCAGTGCCTCCTTTTTGTTCCGTTACGGCCATGTTGTCGAAGTCTGCATCATTTTGATTTATATTCTCTATGTCTTCCATCTCGAACTCCAGGTCCACTGGTTCAACAGGCGGAATATCTGGAGTTGAAGGAGTAGCAATGTTAGTTATCGGCAAGAGCTCTGGTTCATCGTCATCCACTGGTGCAGCTTCCGGTGCTAGCTCTTCATCCTCTTCATCGTCATCGAGGTTGATGACCTCGCGGGCTATGGGAATAATCGATCGGAGAGGATCCTCTAAGTCCTCATCGGGGTCGGGCTTAACCTTCGACAGGTGTTTCTCGAAAGTTGGGGTTGGTTGTTGTCTTTACATAAATGACATCTATGTCAGAGTTGTCCATAGGTACGGTCTCTGGTGCGGTGTAGAACGCTATAAAAAGGCGACGACCAATCTCCGCAATTGTACATGCCGAATTCCAAGTATCTACGGTTAATAGCCGATTTTTCCATTGGTACCGGGAGATTATGTCGCCATCCTCTGGCCATAAATTGTGGGTGGACGCTATGCATCGGTCAAAGACCCTTGTAAATTCCGCAAGGTGGAATTGTTCGGTTATATATTGAACGAGTTCTTCGTACGAGGTAGGTGCCCCAGGTTCGTGCATGAAGTCCTTGATTGCAACAGGCGCTGGGTCATGGTTGACAGTGAGATCTGATTCGTGCCACTGGATAACAAGATCAATTGCGGCCGCTTGCCGTACCCGTTGGGTCCTTGAGGTTTCTGGGATAGATAGCGCTGGCGAACTTGATGCATAACGTTTTACCGAAGACCTCCCGGAATCTGCGCCAATCGACAGAGGGGAATAATCACGTATATGGGGGATTGGTGGTGGTTGTGCATGCCTAGATCTGGGTGGCAAGGGCGATCTGGATGGCAAGGGCGCCCCCCGAGAGGTAGGTGTTGACGTTGATGAGAACCCTACCGCGCGGGTAGTTGACCTTTCCCGGGCTGCTGATTCCCCCTGAGGCCATGACCCGGAAGGGCCTGGCGAGCTGGAACCCACTTCGACATTGGTGGTACGATTTACCGGTGTACTCGGGCCTGACTTCGGCGATGGCTTTGGCGGTAGGGCTGGCTTTGATTTTGATGGCCCAGGTTTTGCTGGGATCAGTGCTACTAGCTTGGCGGGCGGCTTAGGTTTAGTCGGGGTGTTGCCAGGCTTCGCGCCGTTCCGAGTCTCTTGCCTTAACAAGCATGATACTATACAACCCATGGCTCCAAGGTCGTCATCAATGAGCGCAGTCTGGGACATCATTCCCAGAAGATCCCGGGCCTCCTCTACGAGGGAAATCATGATGTCAACAAACTCCTAATGTCAGAGTCAGAGTGAGAGTCAGATTCGGCCCGCTATGAGGAGTAGAAGATTTACTAACATGGTCATATGTCTTTACCTCGCCTGGCTTCAGAGCTGGATACAGTTTTAGCAGGCTGTGGGCAGGAATAACTTTGCGGTTATGTCGAGTTTTCCACTGTTTAACTTCGTCCAGGTGTCGCTTGAACGATTGCCACGCAAACACATTATCGATATCCTGGGTTGACTTGTTGCGCACACCAGCAATGTTCTCTTTTGTCCAATTACTGGTGGATGGCCACGTACGGGGTTGTGGCTTTGGCGGCATAGTGACGTTTAAGATGAGAGAGCTGGGAAAGAGATTGAAGATAAAGTTGTGGGAGATATGAGTATGAGATTACTAGAAGATGAAATGAGAGTTATACTCTGCTAGATGGGGAGGTTTAGACGTACTTATATATTCCTCGCGCAACAGATACTGCCTTTCTCTACAAAAACTGTACTAACGTGCTCGATGCAAGCTGAACCGAGTTAGGGAGCTGGAAGCGTATGATTAGTTCTGAGAAGACATATATGAAGAAGATTCTGAAAATCTAGATTGTAGAGAGGGGTTGATTGAAAATGCAAAATTGAAGGTTATGTTGAGACAGACCGCGTAGGTGCAATTATGCATTACGCACCAACACGTGATTTGCTCCCTGTTTGGGGTTAAGGGAGTAAGCTGATTCTAACACATTCACCATCAAAGTGCACTCATGCAATCCTTCATTTGCACATCTTGCGGGTTCCACATTTCCCGACAAAGTGGTCTCACACGCCATCGTCGTATAACACATGGTCGCCACACAAATTACGTTGAGCCCGAGGAGTCCCATGCTGGGTCCCAACCCAGGGACCCAATGCTCGATGCAGAGGCAGACGAAGATGACATTTTCAGTTTTGACGACAACACACAAAGTACGGTAATTTTCCCAAATGCTGGAGCCCCTGTCAACGATATAGTACATGTACCATCATTTGAACTGGATAACTGGCACCCACTTGCACCATTTACGACACCCGAACAATGGCAACTTTGACGTTCCATTGTGGACACCAATATGCGCAAAACGAAACTCAATAACCTCCTTGAACGACGGCTTATTGTTTCCGGCGCCAATGCCAAGCATGCAGATCAATTATATCAATTCATTGCGGACATGGAACACATGGACGGGCTTGGATGCGGATGGGAGGAGGGTTCAGTCAATGTTGAAGGAAAAGCCACCGTATTCTGGTACCGGAATCCTATTGCGGCAGTACAATATATTCTTGGCCACCAACGGTTCAAAGAGCATCTCTCTTATGCCCCAGTACGGCAAATTGATGCAAGCGGCGAATGTATATATGCCGAGATGTGGACTGCAGACTGGTGGTGGAAAACACAGGCAAGTTTCCCTCTGTTAGAAAGTTCTTTTCAGTCAGAGTGTGTGTCAGAGTATCGCAGTGTCAGAGTGTCGCGGCGTCAGAGTGTGCTGTCAGAGTGTCGCGGTGTCGCGGTGTCAAAGGGTCGCGGTTTCAGAGTGCGTTGTCAGAGTGTCGCGGTGTCAGAGTGTCGCGGTGTCAGAGTGTCGCGGTGTCAGAGTGTCGCTGTGTCATATGGCTGATACATTTCAGGAATCTTAGCCAGATGGATCGACAGTCGTCCCAGTCATACTCGGTAGTGACAAAACCATGCTCTGAACATTGAGTGGTGACAAGTCAGCGTGGCCTGTTTATCTTAGTATCCGCAACCTATCCAAGGCGAAACGACGATTTGTTAAGTCGAACGGATTGATACTGATTGTACTTCTGCCGAGATGTCCAAACGGCCCGAAAACCCACACTATTAAGATTGCATATCAAGAATCTATGGCAACAATGCTTCGTCCTTCAGAGGAGCCGGCGAAGAGTGGAATCAAGGTTCTGTGTGCAGCCGGTCGCACTCGTCACACATATTCCCGGATTGCATCATTCCTCGCAGACTACCCAGAGCAATGTAATATAACTGGGGTCAAGTATGGCTAGTGTCCTCGTTGTGAGATAGATCCTGATGACATGCCCGGCTTTAACCGCAGGTCAAGACGACGCCATCCCCAACGATATGAAGATATGTCAGTATACGCTGCAAATGATGTGGCGTTGTGGAAGTTTGAAAACTGCCCAAATTTCGCCGATGCCCATGCGGGTTGCAACATATATGCCAGCATGAACGTTGATCGGCTGCATCAGCTCTTGAAGGGCGTTTTTAAAGATCACACATGGGAATGGATGGTTGATTTTCTGAAAGATATATATGGTGCAGAAAAGGCATTGGATCTGATAGATGAATGATTTTTCGCATTGCCTCGTTTCTCCGATATTCGCCAGTTTGGCGACAAATTGACTCGAGTCAAACAATGGACCGGTAGCGAATACAAAGATATGTTGAAGGTTTGGCTGGCAGCACTGGCCCCTCTTCTCAAAGGGCATCCCAATCACCTCAAATTCCTCAAATCGGTCACTGACTTCATAATGATTGCCGGATACCACACTCACACCGAAACCACACTCCGATATCTTGAGGACGCACTTCACGGCATCAGCAGGAACATAAACCTCTTTTTACCATACCGTCACAATCAGTCTATAAGCAAAATCCCCATAATCCATTCCCTATTTCATTACATCGAATGTATCAAGGAGATGGGTTCCGCCGATAACAGTGACACCGAAGTGTCTGAAGCCGCCCACAAAAACCTCATCAAAGATGGTTATCGTGCATCGAACAAGGTTGACTATATTCCGCAGATGTTGCGATGGGAAACACGTCTCTTTCATATCAAGTTGAGAGTCAGCATTGTGCGGTACATGATTGAAGCCGCCCCACTCTCAGCCAAGGCAGATACATACAGAAAGTTGCATATGAGGGACTCTCATTCGTACGACAAACCAATACCAAGCCTTAACCCCCGCATCAATGGAGTGATGAAAAAGCGCAACACAATTGCATCTCTGGCATTTCCCAATGACATCATTATGTCAGTGTTCATTCAATGTCTGACATAATATTTTGCGGCAGTCCGAATGGATCTGGATGCCAGCCCAGACCTGTGAGCCTCTGGGTCCCGAGAATCGTGGATTCTCCATCAAAAGATTCGCATAGCAAACGGCGTCACAGTCACTATACAGTAGCACAACAATCCTGATGCCGTCATAGTTCAAAAAGCAAGATGCGTAGAGAAATGGCGCGTACATGGCAATCGATTCGACCATATCTTGATACAAGAGGATCAAGCACCACGAAATAATAGCTGGGTTCGGCAACAAGGATATCGCCCTGCCAAGTTACTGTATGCTTTTCGTTTCAGCGATCGCATTAACACCGGAAAAGCCAACGCAAACGGGAGAGTGGTATGGCGCAGTGTGCATAACGACCTTTTATTGGTGGAAGAATTAGAATATCCGTCGTCTGCTATGCCAAACGTCGATCATGGGATGATAATGTGTCGGGATGCTCTACAAAAATCACGACGGATCATAAATGTGTCTTCAGTTGTCATTCCCGTGTATCTTGTGCCGAGTGGTGGTGATGATAACCAATATTTTATTAACCAGTATACATCTTTGGAGACATACAACATGATATACTAGATGCCTTCAGCCCACCGCACCAGCTTGTCAGAGTCTGAACCGTTGTCAGAGTTGTTGTCAGAGTTATTGTCAGAGTTGTTGTCAGAGTTTTTGTCAGAGTTATCAGAGTTGTCAGAGTTTTTTTTGTTTTAATCATACTGTATTCACTCTATTTAGAGTATGACAGACCCCTAGTCCCCGCCGCCTCCGGGCAAGCCGGTTAGATGGCGACGCTCCGCTCCTGCAACCCGTCGTCCCCTTCTAACAAAGGAAAGTAAAAAGATTGGAAAGGACAAAAGAAAGGAACCGGAAAGAAAGACCCTCGAACCACCTAATCTCACTCATCTCACTCCACCGCCTGCTCGTTACCAGGCTATCGGTTCGGCCAGTCAAGTTGCTTACGTCCAGCCAAGCTGCCAAGACATGGACGCAAGCAAAGCACGGGCCAGAGGGTGATCTGTGCGGGCCCACTCAAACTTCGTGGATTCTCAAAATAATTCACTTGGGCGGGAACTTCCCAAAGTCCATCGCCCCCAGGAAGTCCATCACCACTTGGTCACATTTTGCCATGGAAAACAGCTAAGAGACCTGCTCGTGTCGGCATCTGCCCGCTTTCCAGCCTGTCGCCTTCCCCACCTCTGTCCAGAGTGCTTTCTGCTGGTCTTTCCACCGGCTGCAGTGGCGGAATAAATGCTCTCACGTCTGCACTACTCTACCTCCGCTTCCTCCTTCGCACCATCAGCATTTATCGTCGTCTCGGTGCCCGAACCGTTTTAAGTACTTGCCCACTGGAGCGAGTTGTCAGAGTTGTCAGCCACTGTCGGAGTTGCACCATCATGTCAGAGTGAGCCCGTGTCAGAGTTGTCAGCCACTGTCGGAGTCGCCGCCGTCCACCATATCTGGGCCGGTGTCAGTCGCCACCAAACACCATGTCACAGTGTCATGCCATCGGCCGTGGTTAGATTATCTTGGGAGTCGTTGTAAGAGTTGTTGCATTGTAGAGCTATGTAAATTTAGAGAGATGTAGATTCTGTAACACCGTTACAATTTTATATTCGATAAATGAGTAATTTCAAGATCTATACAAACTAGAAGGACTTGGACGCGCATTCAATTCTCATAGTGACAAAGCATACTCATATGTTCCCATATAATCTTGCAAATCGAAAAACCGTACGCGAATATACAGTAGCGCCCTGTAAGCCGCGATAAGCTGCGATAATCTGCGATAACGTACCCGTGGTGGTGCGGTAACAGCCAGAACATCCCATAACATAGTGGTAACAGCGATAACAAATCCCGATTACGGTAACGCGGGCACTTTTCCCGACGAATCATTTGACATCAACCCAGTATTCAGACATTTATTAACTGCTGACGATGTGAACATTTGTCCAAATATATTAGAAAGTTGAATTGAACTACTTGTAGAGAACAATGGACGGATGTGGTACAGTGAGTCAATTGTAATTAGTTATACTATGTGGAGAAGAAGGAAGGTGTCTAACAGTTCTTTGACATCAACCCAGTATTCAGACATCTATTAACTGTTGACGATGTGAACATTTTTATAAACATCATAACAAGTTCAATTGCACTACTTGTAGAGACCAATTTTCAGATATTCAGACACTTATTTACTTCTGACGATGTGAACATTTATCCAAACAACCTAATAAGTTCAATTGAACTACTTGTAGAGAACAATGGTTGGATATTCAGACATTTATTTACTGCTGATGATGTCAACATTTGTCCAAACATCTTAGAAAGTTCAATTGAACTACTTGTAGAGAACAATAGTCGGATGTGGTACAGTGATTCCATTGGAATTGGTTAAACTATGTTGGGAAGAAGGAAGGTTTCTAACAATCATTTGACATCAACCCAGTATTCAGACATCTATTAACTGCTGACGATGTGAACATTTGTCAAAACATCTTAAAAAGTTCTATTGAACTACTAGTAGAGAACAATGGTCGGACGTGGTACAGTGAGTCAATTGGAATTAGTTATACTATGTTGAGAAGAAGGAAGGTTTCTAACAATCATTTGACATCAACCCAGTATTCAGACATCTATTAACTGCTGACAATGTGGACATTTGTCCAAACATCTTAAAAAGTTCAATTGAACTACTTGTAGGGAAGAATGGTCAGATATTCAGACACTTATTAACTGCTGACGATTAGTGTTGGCAACGAACCGCCCGGGGTTCGTAACATTGACGAACCGATTTGATCTGTGTGAACCGGATCCTTGCCAAGCCTTTCGCCTCAAACCCCACCATTTTGACCTACAACTGCGAACAAAAATAAGTATGCGAGTTCTTGTCCGATCAGCTCGATTTTTAGTGCATCTTGTAGCTAACCTCTCCTGCTACAAGATGCGCTGAAATTCGAACCGATCGGACAAGAACTCGCTTACCTATTGTCGTTCGAAGATAGATGGTTCGCGAACCGGTTTGTGCAAACCTCGGAAGTTCGCCCAAATCTCGGATCGAATCCGGATCGAACCCCGTCTTGGTTCGATCCGTCACGAACCGATCCGATTCGTTTCCAACACTACTGACGATGTGAACATTTGTCCAAACATCTTAGAAAGTTCAATTGAACTACTTGTGGAGAACAATAGTCTGATGTGGTTCAGTGAGTCAATTCGAATTAGTTATACTATGTTGAGACCAAGGAAGGTATCTAACAATCATTTGACATTAACCCACTATTCAGACATTAATCAACTGCTGACGATGTGAACATTCGTC
>MU122489.1:0-35412 GCA_014904905.1 Wilcoxina mikolae CBS 423.85 | reverse complement strand
ATCGTCCCAATAACCACCTTTAACTCCTTATCAGTGGTGTGGTTGACTGTATGACAGCTCATCTGATTTCGTTGGTTGCGAGTGATATCTTGTGTAGTTTCGATGACGTCCAAGGATGGCGCTTGTACTATCCCGATGCGGCCATGATCGAGTGATCGCAGGTGTCCCCGCTCCGATGGCCTTTGGTGATGTACAATTTGTGAGGTGTAACAGTAACATAATGCGATATTCACAGCATGCGACGTTTATATGATGTCCTGAATTGCATTCACATCTCGGACGACGGATACAATGCATTCACATCTCGGGCGACGGATACAATGTATTGACGTTACTGTTGACGATGTTTGATATTAAGCTCTAATATATACAGTTTCCTGTTCTAAACACCATGCTACACGTCACAGCCAGTCTTCTAAACAACTCTCTCCTCATTCCAAATGCCTTGCTACATGTCGCAGCCAGCTTGAAGCGCATCATCTAAACTACTCTCTCCTCGTTGCAAATGCCATGCTACACGTCGCAGCCAGCTTGAAGCACATTCTCTAAACTACTCTCTTCTTCACAGTCATCCACCGACTCCGACTCTATATCCTCATCCTCATCCTCTTCCTCATCCTCATCCTCATCCCGGTCCTCATCCTGCTCATTCTCGACCTTATCATCATCAAGCTGGAGACCGCGATGTTGCTGAGCGCGACTGCTGGGACTGTTAATGTCATCATGCTTGTTGTCGCTATCATTGTCACAATCTTTGTCGCCATTGTTAATCCCATCCTCTGCATCAAAAGACAAATCTTTAGCAACGGGAATGCAAATCGCAGAAATTTTGGGAGTCTCAATATCCGGTTCCATCATCAGAGCTTCCATCGCAGTCTTGTTTAATACCACTCGACGAGGATTGGTAACGGGTGGCATGTTGTTGGCCCCTTTCTCGTGTAAAATGAGGTTGTTGAGAGCCGCCCTTATGGACTTGATTACCTTCTGTCTCAATGGAGATGGGAGATCGTTTCATATATTTATGAGACAGGTGTAAGTCTCTGTAAAATAAATGTTAGATCGATTGCATGCATTGTGAAGGCCATACTTACCGCCGTCATTATCTCGATTGAAGTAGTACTCCCACTCGGGCCTTTACACCGGATTTCAAGTTCGAGGTCATCGATTGCAACCTTCGTTGGAGCTAAACCTCCATTTCGTTGCCACTCTGTCTGTGCGTGATGCAATGGAGTACATGTTAACACAATCAGTACCGGGGATATCTGTTCCTGAATCCATTCATGGAAGCCCTCTGAATGCCTGCCGCGTTTGAGAATTTGTTGGAAGAAATGTATATATAGAAATTGTGGAATCTCCTCGGCAAGAAAGTAGCAAGCTCATTCCTGGTAGTGTTAGCGATGTCACAAGTTGCGGACAGAACTCACATCTGGTTGAACTCACATCAGATTCGTTCGTACGATCTCATTGGCGTACAATGAATGTAAAATCTGAAAGAATTTGGTCAATGTGTATGTGGCGCTCATCATCTTTGAAACGGTGCAAATTGTATAGTCTCCCTACACACTCACAGGTCTTCTTGATCATGTACGATCTGACTGCATTGCAACTGTTTTTGATCTGACATACGGCCGGTTAGTCAGTGCGAATGCAATACTGAGAGATACCTAACTATCTTGAGACACTCCTTCTGACGTTCCTGGAAGCTAATATTGACTTCTTCCTGCCTGCATGCCTTCGGCCAGGAATGCTCTACTGACTTTGTGTTGGAAACAATGTTAGTCGGTATCTACCGCTCTCGGAATTGTATAAGCTACCAGCACAAACTCAGCTTCAGTTGGAAATGGTGTCTCGCTCAGCAGTTGCTTCTCTATTATGCGACGCATTGTCTCCAGTACAGCAGTAACTCGAAGGTCACCTGGTGCAAGGAGACTTCGACTGCCATATCATTTGCTGCTGACTGACAGACTCGACGGTGTCCTTGGCGGAGATGATGGGATGAGTTGTGGAGCCGATGATGATGGGTGTGAACTCCGGAGGTAACTAAGGTTCGTCGCTGAACGAATAGTTATGTTGGAAATGACACTGGGTGCTGGCGACATCGAAATGGAGGCTTGATTCGGTGGGGACTGAGACTGTGTCAGGGGTAGATTTGGTGCGGATACAATGGGTGTAGATGCTGAGGAGATCTGGGTAGTCGAAATCGAACCATCGATAGGTGAGGCTGTAGCCTTCGCCCGCTTTCGCTTCTGCTTGTCAGACTGCAAAGTGAGTTTCCTCTTCTGACCATTTGCTGTACGTGGCATTGGGGAGACAACTGCAGGAGTGGCTAGTGCTGCTTTTGCAATTGAGGATACGGCCTTGTGCGGTGGGTTTGTTGTTCGGGTCATTTTCAGAAGGCAGGAATATCAGAGGCAGGAATGTCACAAAGCTGGAAAACAAGTGAGGTTGCGATGAAGACGAAGGGTAATGCAGTGTGGAAAAGGACTGACATGTTGCTGAGCATTGCCCCTGAAAGGTTTTCACATAAAGGGGCAGATTCACACGATTTGGTATTAGTTTGTCACAAATGTGTCGCGTACGATTAGTCAATCATATACTATTAATGCCAAGAACACCCAAACGAGACTAAAAACAACTCTGTAAAATGCAAAAACGACTCCACGCGACCCAAAGAAGACATGCAAAGACCCAATCTACGACCCAAAGAAGACATGCAAAGACCCAATCTAACCCAACCCCTAAATGCGAACCTAATACGTGTGTCAGTATACCAGTAATTTGCAGTACTCTTGGACGTACCGAAAACCATCACTCAAATTGCTGACCCCATGGTGGAGTCAAACACAACGCCTCAAGTTGTGTGAAGCTCATACCGGCATTGACATCTTGGTGCATGCCAATTGCCACCCACTCCGACGACTCATCAACACCCACCGATACCGACGAAACGTCACACATTGTCTCCTGCTCCACCAAAACCTGTGCCATTTGCGACCGCGCCTCCCACTGTTGTAATTCCACCGCCGCTCATGATATCGCCTCAACAATTTGTGCTGTCTCCACCATTCGTGCAACTCTGGTACTCATTGACTGCTCCAGCACAGCCGATGACACATCTTGGGGAGAGGCACACTCGATGTGGTGAGTAGCAATCACCTCCGGTTGTGTCATTGCCGAGTGGTTTATGGCTATGAATCTGGGAGCAGGTGTCGGGCTCTCGGCCGGTTCGGAGGCACCAGGTGTTTCTGGGGGAGACGATTGTGGATGTGGTGGTGGTGGTGGTGGTGGTGGTGGAATAGCTCGTGTAATCCTTGGAGGCGCAACTGCTATTGCCTTCAGAACAGCCACAACGATGAGAGGGTTGTAAGTTGTAACGGAAAAGAAGGTGGCCACAAAGTCGTTGCTATTAAGTCGAGTCGCATTCCATTGCTGCAGAGAGGTTTCGCTGGGCATAACTAGACACCCAAGAATACAACTGACATCTCTGGCAGGACATAGGCTACCCACAGCACGGTGTACAGCCTTTGTGGTGAGCTTCTCGACTCGTGTGAGATGCCATCTATTCGCGCTGTGGTGAAGGAAGATGTCGTCCCACCGGTCATAGCTTTCGGGGCTGTAGCTTTCAGGGTCGACAATGCAAACCCTGAAGGGGTATATAGGCGTTAGGCTCGTAGGGAGGGCATTGGTGGAGATGTCATCAAGTTTCCGTTTCTTATGGAGGGCAGAAGCAATGATTGTCGGTGGCGTTGCACATTTGTGGGAGGGTGGCTGCAGCTTTGGAGTCCCGGGTTACAAGGTGTCTTTCTTGACATCGCCTTTGCCACGCTTGGAGTTGTTGCAGTTGTCGCAGTTGTCGGAGTCATCAGAGTCAGAGTTGGTATCGGTATCGGTAGGTAACCGTGGGTGTTCTTTGTGATATCGGTTCATCTGCACCCGAGACCTATCGAAACAGTCTCGGAGAAACGCACGCAACCCACTCCACCATTCCATGTATCGTGGTTGAGTCGATGTCCGATGCTTCCACATCCCCTGGAACTGTGCAAAGTACCTTGTAGTGACTGGGTCCAAAAAAAGGATATCATACATCAAGTCAATCGCGCCATCATCCTTAACACTGTGAATGGCATACATCCGAATAAGGCCCCGAATGTGCTTGGCCATGAACTGCTTCGCGAATCCATCGAGGTGGAGAGTGTCCTTAATTGCATCGGTTTTGGAGGGGGTGGATGGGATCTTTTTGGGTGGCATTGCAACGTTCTGTGCTGTAAATAAGGTGTATGAGGGGTCGGTCAGGGTTAGGGTTAATGTGTCTAAAAACGACGATGAGAGTGGTCACGGTAAGAGTGGTAAACAGGTAAAGATGGAGTAGATAGAGATGATGAAGAAGAATTGAAATGGAAGGAGTGTACGGCAGTATATATACAGTGCAGAATGGGCTATCAAGGTGCTTGGAATCGTGTGCAGTGGCAGAAGAGTTGAAACCGTTGGGGATATCAAACATCATACTTGAAAAGGAGCTTTCCTGGGTGTGAGCTGTCATTGGCACTTCCCTTCCGGCCTGAAAGATACACCTTATGTTTTATACGACTCTGAAAGTTGTTTGAACCACTTCTTGCGAGTGAGATATACTCGTCATATGAATGTTAGGTCAAAGTGTTGAAGTCTGTCAGTTTGGGTTCCTATCATACGGCAGTGACATCAAGTTCTAACATAATGATGCAGTGTCGTGTCACAAACAGTCGGAACCTGCCATATGAAGTTCGAGAACTGTCACCGGCATCTCTGGCAGTGAATAGGTCTCTCCAGTCACAACGAATTGAATCTGTGCGGTGGTGTCAAGAACTCTGAACTCGTGTCTTGGCACACGAAACGAGTAATATCACATGTTTTGTTCTTTGTTTCGTATCATCCACCTGGTCAAACATCCAAAAAGAAAGCAAACAAGCAAGTCCATGGATTCTTTCTTATATTTGCATTATGATTAGTGTCAAATTAGGCTCTGGATGTGGCTACATCGTGACAAACTCTGTCTGCAAGATATTCCAGGGTCTTGGCATTTTATATACAGTTCTGTGAGTTTTGTACGCCATGCGGCTCCATTACCCCTGTTAGGCAACACTCATAACATTCTGCCAACAGCATATACAGTTCTCAGCATTGTCTACACTACCCACACCATGCCTCCCATACGAACTTCCAATCGTTTCTGCCCTGTTTGCTCGAAACCTTACAAGTCTGACCTGTGGCTCTACACACATATCGACAGTGACCATCTTCAACATCGTACCCAACTTCTTGAGGCAAAGACAGACTCCACTGAGCCCTGTGAATGCCTTCGAAAAAACTCTCAGCGTTGCGTCGACGATTTGCACAATGGTTTTCCTACCAACCTTGGTTTTCATGCAAACCATGACCACGTTGACGATCCTGACGTGTTTCCTCCATTGCACATGTCACCTTCTCCAGAACCATCTGAGTCCAAATTTGACTCAAATACACAATGCTTCTCATATCCCGATGCAGGATCCCCTGTCGCATACGTTATGACCGACGATGAGTACAATGCTGAGCTCAATTCTGAGCAGTGCTTACACAACTCCTTCCATCCGTTCAACAGTGAGGAGGAGTACAATTTCGCACAGCTCGTCACATCGAAAGGTCTTCCCGCCAACATCATCGACGACTTCCTGAAGGGCAACTGCGGCCTTAAAGAGTCCGTGTGTAATTCTCTGAAATCGAATTACAACCCCCGGCCAGAATATCGACGTGATGGAGGACAGACGTCGCAATGACTCCTGAAAGAAAGCTACGTTGCAGATGGCATGGAATGCGGAGCATCCGGATGCAATTGAGTTTTGGTACCGTGATCTTATTGAGTGTGCAAAATTGCTACTCCGGCAGCCAGCATACGAGGAACATCTTACATAAACTCCGAAACAATGCTTCAATAATGCTGGGCACCGTGTTTACAATGAGATGAATACTGGAGACTGGTGGTGGGATAAGCAGGTAAGCTTCTTTCTTATACCCTTTACAATGCTCTATACCCTTTACAATGCTCTATACCCTTTACAATGCTCACAATTGTTTAGACAACACTACCAGTCGGTGACACGTTGGTGCCAATGATATTCATGTCTGATGGCACCCACCTCATGAACGTCTCTGGTGACAAGAAGACATGGTCGATATATATGACGATCGGCAACCTATCCGCAGCCGCACGGATAAAGCACATAATGCACAGCATACTGTTGGTTGCGCTTTTGCCCATTCCAGTCAAGATGCGCAATGTCCCCCTCAAAAGAAGAAATGCTCCGAGGGAGCATAACCGAATGGTCACTCAGAACGTGCTGCAGCATGTATTGCAACCCCTACTCAATTCCAACTCGGAGACCCGTACCTTCTATGCCTGCTGAGCCGATGGCAACTTCAGGCATTGTTATTCGACACTGGCTGCATGGATGGCCGATTACGCCGAGCACCATAACCTTCACAACATCAAGAATGGTATATGCTACTGGTACGAATGCCCATTGCAGGAAATGGATAATCTACCCCGCCGCCGACATGAGCGATACAACCTCCGAGATCATAATATCTATCGTATACTGTCAGATACAAATACACCCTCGAGTATCGCCCATCTCAAACGCCATGATGTCAATCCAGGTTTCAACATCTTATGGTATATTGATTGCGTTACAAGTAATCTTCCAAAGCCTGATCTACTCCACACAATGCAAATTGGGATGTTGAAGCACCTCCTGACATGGCTTCACGAATTTCTCAAGCAGCATAAGCGGCTTGACAAGTTCAATGATATTTGGCTCTCGGTACCAGCATACCTTGATATGACGAAGCCAAGATGTGCACATGAGCAGGTTTCGCGTTGGAACGGAGGAGAAATCAAGACAATGATACGATTCCTTGTGGAAGTCGTACACAATGCTCTGCGGGACCCAAGCCCCTCTCAGCGCAGTGCTTTTGACCATGCAGTTGAGTGCTCTCGCTCTCTTATTGAGTTCTATTTCTATTGCCAGTATGACTCTCACGATGACGAAACGCTAGACCTCATGGACAATGCTCTACGTTGCTTTCACGATTTGAACGATGTATTTCAACAATTCAGGGCTGGGAAACGACATGTGGCAGAGGCCAAAGAGAGACGTACGCAATTGTATACCGAGCGGGATGCCGAGTAGGAGGACAATAAATCGAAAATGGCGGCCTTTGGACAGCGCATTCGCGACGCCTGGAAAGGTATTATCGATGCAGAAATGGCCGAATACATTGAAGAGGGTAGCGATTTCAACTTTCCCAAGATACACCTCATGCAGCACTTCCGGTAGCAGATACAACGGTACGGTTCGCTTATACAGTGGTCGACGGAGATTGGAGAAAGTTCTCACCGGAAGCAGATTAAGGACGAGTTTCATTCCTCCAACAAGACGGGTGATTACTATACTCAGATAATCAACTACTACCTTCGGAGTGACCCATTCACGGTCAGAAAAGCCAATCACGACGCATGGAACCGTAAACGAGCTGCTCCACAGATGACGGAAGTGACGGCAGAAGTGACGGCGGAAGCAACCACTACCAGTAGACGTCGTTTATTGAGGTTCATATTTCCACAGCAGCACAAAGGAAAAGAGAAAGTCAAGGAATTTCAAGGCCTCTTGAAAACAATCAGTGACATCCTCCTCCGAAATGGTTTATACGATGCCACCCGTCCTTTCTTAAATGCCAAGCAGGTAAATATCGATTCGGATGAGCTCTTAAGCAGTGCTGCTCCAATTTACCGTAGATTGGAGATAGAATCACGCAACATGCATGACGAGCGCATCATTCAGAAGCTCAGATGTTCTGGACATAAACGATGGTATTCTGGGGCTACCCGCAATGACTGGGTATGGGTTCAAACTTCGCAACGTAAGGAGGGGCAGGAGCTGTCTCACAAGGCACTGCAGGGACGTGTACCGTATCGTATGCTTCGTCTATTCAAGCTGCAAGTCGTGCATCCACGTATCACGAATACCTTTTGACTAGCATACGTTGAAGTGACAAAGCCTGCCAACGGTGGAATGCCCGGGCCGGAAAGTGCATCGCAGCTGGTCAGGGTAGTGAAACCATCTTCAGGAGGTACATACGCAGTTATTAGTGCAGGAAATATTGTGGGTGCGGCTCACTTAATTCCAGAGGAGTCCATTTCGTCGTAGTCGGAGAATAAACGATGGATAGTCAATAGTCATATAGACCTAGCGACTTGGAACGATATTTATTATATGCTGGAGGACGAGTTCAATACAGTGGTGAAGAGGGTATAAACGGTATTTAGAACTGTAAATAGACTTAATAAACATTACTTTGCCACCGAGCACCAAGCACCGATATGCCACCAAACACCAAGTACCAATAGGCAGACCTCAAGTTGCTTGCATCCAGCCAAGACATGGATGCAAGCCAAGTTATAGTGTAATATGCAGTGCATAGCATCATCATTACAATGCCCAGAGCAGTATTGCCACCGAGCACCAAGCACCGATAGGTAGACCTTCAAGTTGCTTGCGTCCAGCCAAGACATGGACGCAAGCCAAGTTATGGTATAATATGCCGTGCATAGCATCGTCATTACAATCCCCAGAACAGTGTTGCCACCGAGCATCAAGCACCATGCAATTCACCGGCCAGACGAAGAACACGGTATATTATGTGTCCCAAGGCGCTGTGCAGACTGATATGCGACCGTGTGAATACTTAGTGCCAGCAGTTGTTTTTGCAGTGCCTCACATCTTTTCGTCGCGGACTTACATGTTACCCTGCCAACCGATGTTACAGGCACTCCTGGCGCACCACCAACGTCCAGGCGTGACTAATACATCCGGGTGCAGGGATCTTTTCTCGATGTTGATTGTTGCAGCGATATGATACCATCCACAATTGCCTGGCTCCTCAGATAACATTCACGATTGTATTCCTCGAAAGAAATTGTATATTCTTGATTGATCGATTAGTAGGAAGTTGAGGTCAGCAGATTTCAGTGCTGGGGAACAAAGCTATGTTGAACCTACACTGCAATGATGACTTCGTCCAGTATATCAAGTGTCAACTATGATATACCAATGACGAATGATACTCACAGGTCGGCCAATACTATTTACCAATTCGAACACCACTGAGCTAACACTATAGGGATCAATTATTTGGATACAGAGATGAATTTGGGGGATTCAGTATTAATTGAACGTTTTCTTCTCTCCTCTTCTGTTTGTTCTCTTTGTTTCTTATGGATCACAGCCCGGTATAAATAGCATCGGCATGAGTTTTACCACCTTCCAATAGAGGTGGATTTCCCCATGTATCGAATCTCCTGTGAGGTGGTCTTGATGGCACCGATTGGTGGTGGGACTTATGGAGACGTACGAATACGTATGTATCCTATATGTCTTTCTGTATATATAGTATATATGTTGCAGCACAGAAGGTCTGCAGAGACCGAGGAGAATGATGTAATGGTGGTGCCAGGTGTCCTTGATCTTGTAAGTATACTTGGCCTCACAGGTACACTTGGCCTTGTAAGTGCACTTTGCTGCCGAGGCTAGAGTTAGTGCCCTTCATATATAGTTACCTTGTGAAATGGTTTTGGCACAGTAGCGATTATCTTACTTACCTTACCTTACAATTGATATCCTGATCACTTATTTCCGTTTGTAAACATATCTACAGGTATCCATCCATACGAGAATATACATCCTTATATCGGATCTACTACTCAGATGTATACACTCTCTACTTATATCAGTACTTCTGACCTCAGTAGTTCGGACCAATCATATCATTTTGATGTTTTAGCTTCCAGGTGCATGATATCCCTTCGATTGTTTGGGACATCAAAGGCTTCGTCAGCTATGATACAAACTGAGATACTTTCGAATCCAGAGAATTTTTCTGTCTTCACATTATCAGTGATATGAGCTGGAAGCATATTGATCCAGTAACGATCTTTTATTCCTTATCAGGGGTGTGGTTATTTATATATTTATTTATTTATTCATCATACAGCATGCAGCCTGCAGGCTATGGCCGGTGAGGTACAAACAAATAATCAAGAACAAGCACAACAAATGAAACTGAACAAAGTAAAAACAAAACACCCCTGGCTAGGTAGCACCGCTCTGCAGCCTCCTGTCACCCCTGCTCTAGTTACAAAGAAATATTCAAGAAATAATAGTGGTCTGTAACACACTTCGTACAATAGTGAAAAATATCTCAGTTTCGTTCTGCCTGGTCCTGCATATCATGCATGTTCTCCCCCTGGAGTTTACCCTCCTCTACCCTTCCCCTTTCTCCTTTCCTCGTTCTATCCCAATACGTCACCCCCCGCCGATTCTTCCTCACACTCCTAATCATCCTGTCTAATCTCGCTCTGATGTTCTTCCTCCTCGTTGTTGATAGTTCCCTGACCTACAATCCAATTGTCACCCTGCCCAAGGTGTTCATAATTTCGGAATTGGCCCAGGTACCACCTTCGTGTTACTATATGTGTATCGTTCAGAAAATATTTCAAAGGATTCATTGCTTTGTCGGTATATAGAAGATGCTTCCAGAGATATCGAGGGTCAACCACTCCAATATCTCTCCGCATTCTTTGTCTTTCACGTTGATATAAGGAGTATCTCAGAACAAGATGTTCTGGTGACTGGGAATCTCCATAGTGACACAGGCAGTGGGGGGAGTCAACAGAGTCTGTTGGTATTTTGTATAGGTAACTGTGGAAGTAACCATGGCCTGTTCGTAATTGTGTGACAGTTGAGGTAAACTGGCAGTTACCACTGGTGAAGATGTTGTCTGGTTTGGTACGGAAAGTTCCAACATAGTTCTTTCCCTTTGCTTGGTGTCGCATCCACCACTCACTCCATTCCTGCATTTTAGCTGCACGTGAAACCCTCTTGAGGTAGGATAAGGAGGTATTGTAGTAGATAGGTGGTTTTTCGAGAGTGGTCTTTTTTGCAAAATTGTCAGCAAGTTCGTTTCCAGGTACGTCTGTATGGCCAGGAACACATTGTACTATAATCGTAGTCTTGAGTACATGGAGGTTGGTGGAGATATTGGAGAGTGCCAGGGAAGTGGACTGTCCAGTGCCGGGTTTGAAATTATTAAGACATTGTATGGCAGCTTGATTGTCTGTGAAATTCCATATGTGTCATTTGGTGAGGTTATTACGTTGACAGATCTGAAAGCATTTCTGTGCAGCTTTAAGAATTCCAAGTAATTCGGCATCGTAAACTTCTTGTTGATGGCCCATAGGATAGGTTGCTTCCATGACTGCTTCTCCGGTCATTTCCACAACAGTTCCTGCCCCTATGTTTTCCTTGAACAATGATCCATCCGTACAACAAACAATATTGCGGTTATTGTTTTTCAACATTGCGTACTGTACTTCATGGGCTTTAGCTTCCTTTTCTTTTGAGAGGGGGCTGATATGTGTTTTGACTCTGCTTTCAATCCATGGTGGACAGACAGTGGTAGAGTAGGTTTCGATCTCCGAGCTGTTTGAGATATATGGACTGAGGGTAGATAACGCTGCAATGAGACGTATTTCAAAATTGCGATTATTTTGTTGCATGCTGTCCCAAGGAATCCAGGGTCCACTTGTGTTACGGGACTCAGGAAATTCATAGAATGGAGGGAATGTTGATGGGTAACGTTGTCGGATTGGGTACATTTCAGGAAATGTGAGTATTCGAATTGCATATTTTCTTCGCATGTGATTAAGTCATACAGCTACCGGAGGGAGGGTATCTTCGTTGTGCAAGGCTATTGTTGGTGATGTACAGAAGGCTCCAAGTATACAACGAAGAGTAGTATCCTGAACTGTCTCAAACTTTTGTTGATACGTTGCTTGCCCTTTCCACCATACTTCGGGCCCAAAGTCACTAACAGGTATAACACATGCATTGTATAGTTGGCGGACTGCACTAGGAGTTAGTCCTGATTCTGTATTGGTTAGTGATTTGAGGGCTCCAAGGGCTCTTTTGCCACTTGCGGCCTTCAGCATAACATGGTGTTTGAAGTTGATTTTCCTGTCAAACCAAATACCAATCCACCTTACCACGTCTGGGCTGATGCCCTTAGTGCCAGGGGAGATGGTTGTGCCATTGGGTAGGGTAATCCTTTCATCGTCTGTGGTGTCGCTGTTTCGTTTGTTGTGGAAGTGCATCATCTCTGACTTTGAGTCGTCAAATCGTACAGGATTGTTTGCGGCCCATTTGAAAGCTGTTTGTGCAGCTGCTTCCAGGCAACGTACATTATAGGCTTTTGATTTGCTTCAAACCACAATGGCAACATCGTCAATGTAGCTTGGAGTCCAGAAGCAGGGGTATTGGGTTGTGAGTTCGTAGAAGAGAGGACTGAGATACAGGAGAAAAAGAATTGGTGATGTGGGTGATCCTTGAGGGATCCCTGTTCGGACAGGACTGAGGTCTTCCTTTCTTCCATCAAATGCCAGTGCTGTTGTGCGGTTGGATAAGAAGTGTTCTACCCACAATAGAATTGGTATTGGGTAGCGCAGTTGTCGTAGGGTTTGGAGGAGTCGGTCTTTGGATACATTGTCAAATGCTCCGCTTACATTCATAAAGAGGGCAGTGGTAATTTCTTTTGCATGCTTTCCTAGTTCAATTTCATGTGTCAGTGCCATGGCGGCATCAATAGCAGAATGTTGTCTTCGTCTCCCTATTTGATCTTTGTGTAGTAGATTGTATTTTTCAGCCATATATGCAAGTCGGTTTGCCATCAACCTTTCAAGGATCTTCCAAAGGCAATTGAAAAGAGAAACAGGTCGTAGGCCTTAGGTATTGAATAATCAGGTTTTCCTGGTTTGGGAATAATCACAGTCGTTGCTTGTCACCAGCAGGTAGGGTGGTATTCTGTGGTTCTGAGTAATGCAAACAGAATGTTGAATTGTTCTGTGGCTGCTAAGTAGGCATTTCGGAGACAGTGAAAGGGAGCTCCATCAGGTCCGGGGGGCTTGCGTGGTGCAGAGGTAAAAATTGCTTCTTTGATTTCGGTGGGAGTAAATGTGACCCATGGCAGACTTTGTCGATTGGTGACATCAGTCGGGGGAGGTGCAACTGGTGGGGGAGGGAACATTGTAGATTGGAAAAGGGTAGCCTTTTCTTCAAAGGTAACCGCTGTTGTGTTGGAAAATGACCGGGGTGGTGTTCTCTGGGTTTTCCTTGGTTTGGTGTAATGCAGGGCAGTAAATATTTCAGTGCCTTGTGCATTTGCTAAAAAGTCAATCCACATTGATGTTTTGGAGGTGCGAATATCACAGAAGTATTGGTTCCGAACAGCTTTGAACTTGATATGATCGCTATCGAGGCGAGTTTTCTTAGATTGATTTTGAGCCCGGTTCATACTTGTTCGGGAGATTCTGAGTTGGGGTGTCCACCAGCGCTTCGAATACGTTGTATGTTGGAGGACAGGGGTAGATGCCTTCACTGCATCATGAATCATGTCACGTAGCAGTTCGGCAGATTTATGAGGTTTGATTCAGTTGGCTGTTCGTGTAGGTATTACCAGACCATTCATGAGGCATGGGATAGTGTATTGAGAGCTTTGGAGAATATGTCCCAATCTGTTTTATTCCAGTTGTATCTTATCATGTTGGAGTCGGTGGTGACCAGTTCAGATTCTGCCACAATATCGAATCGAATTGTTGCATGGACTGAGCCAGTTGAAGCATTGTTAACCACTGCCCAATTTATAACTGATTCATGGAAAGCTTGTGATGTAAAGGCAAGGTCGATAATAGAGATTCCCTTGCCAGTTCGGTAATAGTATGTTGGGGTGTCCGGTTGATTGAGGAGGGAAAGGTTGTTAGTTCCCATGATCTGAACAATTTCGTTTGCGCGTTTGGGTATTTTAATTTGTGAATTCCACCAGGTATAATGGGCATTCATATCACCAGCAATAATGCATCGTTCAGGCAATGGGATATTGGTGATGGTTCTTGGGATGGTGTAGAGATTAGAGGATCCTTCATGTTCATTATAAATATTGAAGACTGTGATCGGTGCAATGGAGGCACTTGATATTTCAAGGGCTTGAATATCTGGATCCTGGCTGATATCGGTGCGTTTTGGAGCATTTGATATTGGGGTTGTGTTTGGTCACATAGGTAATTGTCCTATTGTGTTTTCTTAAGTATTTAGGTGGTATCAGTAGCTCAAATCCTGGGTGGGTTGTAATGAATGTATTGTCTGGGTTGAATCCAGGCTCTTGGAGTAAAAGAAGGTCGGCCGTTCCAACTGGAAAGTCAAGAATTGCATTGATAACTAAGGAGGAACGGTTGCAATTATGTTGTATTATTCGAATTTTTGTTGATGAATAAGAAGGTTGTTTAGGCATGAATAGGAGCGGAGTGATCTTTCATAAACTTGGCTCGTACTTCGGCACGGAGGGCGATGATTGTTGGGCATTTTGAATCATTGACCCGGTGATTTCCCTTGCAGTTGACACATTTGACAATATCGTGGTCGCACTGTTTGCCTTTGCTGGCACATAATCCGCAGGAGTGGGAAGTGGTAGTGTGAGGTTCGGCACATATATTACATATCGCAGGTTGTTTGCAGCGAAGGTAGGAGTGGCCAAATTGTTGACAATTAGTGCATTGATCGGTTGGTCGGGATGCCACATATCGTTCAGCCTTTCGTGTTTTTCCATCTACTTGAACTCCGTGGTCTTGTATAAGCTTTGCTTCGTATTCAGTACAGACTGCAATGACCATTGTGGTTGCTTTTTTATGTTTTCGGGTCTCTGGCTTTGTCAGGGATCGTGGTAGGAATGTGAGTTTGATATGATTGTTGTTCATCTCAATATCTTCTTTCAACAATTTCATTCGCGTTTCACACTCGGGAAACATATTAATGTCGATGGAATGAACCATCATTCGGATCCAGGTTTCCTGTTTTTTGAGACTCTGGGCATTTGTATCAACTGAACGAACTGTTTCCTCAATAGCAGCTTTGTGAGCTAGTATCAATTCAACAGGGCACGCATCAGCAGTAAGGAGGACCAGGTTGTGTTGGTAGTCTGCAGAAACATGGCCAATGTTGGCCAATGGATCAGCCTGGCATTGGCGGAGGGTGGCATTGATTGCAAGTTTAAGTTGGGTAAGGTTGGCAGTGACTGGTTGATCACTATGTCGGGCAATTACCGATGTCTGTTGTGTTTTGGTAAGGGGGCGGGGATTAAGGGTGTGTTGATTCTTGTCTTTCGGGGGATCTTTCTTTGTGCATGGGGATGCAATTGCTGACCATAATGTGGGCTTAAGGGAAGTCCCTTCTGGGACTGCTGATGTTAGTAGGTCTGGGGGTGCTGGCGGTACATCTTTCTGTGAGGCTTGAATTTGAACAAGATATTCGACTCGTTGTCCAAGAGTGGCGATAGTATTGAGGGTAATTTCATGTTTGGTTTGAATTGAGGCCAAGCGAGTTGCCAATTTTCGGTTTTGGGTGGTAAGACATTTGTTAATTTTAAGAATATCCTTGTGAAGTGGTTCAAGGATGGCTTTGAATACCTTATGAATTCGGTCTTCATCTTCATCGTTTGGATCCAATAGGTTGGTAATGGGTTCTTGATAATCTTCATCTTCTGAATCATCATCATCTTCAGAGCTTTGGTCTTCAATCTCATCATTCTCTGGGGCATCTCCAAGATTCAGATCTGCATCTCCAGGGTTTCCGATATTGTCCGGATTGGATGCTTGTTGAGGTGAGGATGATGGTTGGGGTGGTTCAGAGGATGCTCTGTTATGAGCTGTACCAATGGCCTTACGACTACTCGAACGTGCACGAGTAATATTCAGTTGTGGGTATGGTGAACTTGACTGCAGTCTGCGTGAGCTGCCGTATTTGCCCTTCCGTCCTTGTTTAGATATGAAGTCCGTGTGGACTGTACTTGATACAGCGGGGGCGTCCATTGCAGAGAGTGTGTCTGAACTTGAATTTGGGTAAAGATGCATTCTGTATGTACTGGAAGCATCAGGTGGGGGTGGGGGCGGCATAGGATCTGACATGAATGTCTTGTCAGGGTTCACTGTATTCTAAATATGTTTCAGTTATTGTAATTTTCTAAGTATTTTGAAATTGGTAAAAATCCGACGTGTGAATGTTTTATATGTAGCCTCGGTACCACCTGTACCCAGAGGGGGTTAGAGCTTCACCTCTTTTGTCCTAGCAAGGTGTTGGAGCCTTGTACTAGAGCCTTTGCTTCCTCACAGCAGATACAGAGACATCCAATAATGGGGCTGTAAAACTACTGCAAGAAAGGAAGTGCTACTTAACTCTGGAGGATTCACCCAAAGACTCTGGGGGTCAATGGCGGCAAAGTAGCCGGACGACATCGCCTACACCCTGGTTGGTCTGCTGGGCCCCGGTGGCCAATAGGTTCCAAAGAGGGTATGTAAAAAATGGGTAAATCGAAAATCGAAAATCGAATATCGATAATAGGTTGTAGTTAACTCACATCCTGTCCGATTGTGCTGAACCCTCGGCAGGGTATACCTGGAAGTGTATTGAAACAGTGATATGAAGGGTGTTCGAAACGGATTAGAACTGGCGGAGAATCAATGAGAATCGAAATCATGTTTTTGGCTTCGAGAAATTTTGGCCCAGACAGTCTGGAACTTGTAGGGAGGTGTGGATGGTTCGTTCTAAGGGCTATGAAGGCCGCTGAATTGATTGCCATTGTCCGATTGTGAATCGGAGTTGATTCCGCTGAGATAGAGGGGGGGTAGTGGTGAAAAAGCGACTTTTCGATAAAGTTTTGTAACTATTGCAAATCTTGAGCTTTTGCTCTGAAATTGAAGCGTGGGCCTCGTGTATATGTAGACTCAATGCTCCCAAAGTATCAAGTCAATTGAAAAAGAATTGGTTATTGAATAATCGGTGGGGGTCCTTTTGCAGTGGGGGGAAAAGAGGGGGTAAGGGGTCCAGCTTTCCACCCAGCAACAATAAAGGTCCTATGAAAGAGATGCCCTATTGTAGGGGGGGTAATCAGGGGTAAGGAATCGATTTGCAGTGTCCGTTTGTCAATAGCTGTTGTGGTTGTTGTCTTATTTTCGAAAATCGGTTTTGCTGGTATGGTTGTTGCTTTTATAATATCTCAGTTAATTTCCTTTGCTATTCAATGCAAGTTCTGATACAGACCTGATTGGGATAATTCCTGTTCAATAAGGTTCGATGAGAGAGACATGAAAAGTATTGTACATACGCCATTGTTTAAGCAGCTCCAGCTTTATAGGTATGGATAAGAGTACCTTTAGTACCTTAAAGAGACTATGTAGCTTCACATCTAGCTTTCTAGATGGACATCTGATCTTGAGGTTTTTCCCATTCAACATACCTAGATCATCAACTGAATGCTTTGGTAGTTCCTTAGCATGTTTATCATGGTACAGTCCCTAGACAAAAGTGTTCGTGATCGGCAATTTTACACCAAAATACCCGACTTTGCAGCAACACCACTTCACCACCAGAACTAATGGCTAATAGAGAATTTAATAGACAAAACTAGATATAGGAAACTCTTAGTTTTGAAAGTCTTGAAATTGTTCTGGCTGTATTGGTGCCACAGCTGTGGAACGAAAATTTCAGCGCCAAGACAGCACCTAATTTGTATGTACAATTGCCCTTTTTAGCCAAAAACCCTGTCTTTTAGACAATAATTGCTCATATCTCAACAACACTGACAGCTATCAACTCCAAATTTTGCACAGTACAGAGTGAGGTCTTTTTGAAAGCCCTTGACCCCTCCAAAAATTAAAAATATTTTTTTGGACCTGTGGTACCTGCTGCAATTTTCTGCTCAATTACTGCTGCAGACCAGTAGAAAGGCCTTGTATTCAGTGGGTTACCAGTTCTGACACCTGAAAACTATTTCTGAGGGATGGTAAACACAGCTTGCTGCACTTTACTGGGTGTTGATAACTTTTGTTTTAGTGGGACCCCGAAAACGAGGTGTGTCGCCAAGCCATCACGAACACTTTTGTCTAGGGACTGTAGTTCTCCATTGATACTTGTATCTTTTCTAAGACACTTTGAACTAGATCATGCACACTTGACATTCAATAGATATAGTTCCTTGATGCCAGATTCTTCACTTGTGTCACAATGGGCCAAGTCCTTCGTGGATCGAAATCATAGTTTTCAAAGAGAGATGACATGCTGGTTGCAGTACTATGAGAGTTGTTTCCGGCATTCTCTGCTATTGGCAATATATCTGACCAGTTATCCTGCTTGTAATTGTAGTAGTTCTGCATATAGCATTCCAACATTTAGTTTATTCTTTCTATTTCACCATCGGTTTGTAGATAAAATTGCGATAACCTCTTCAACTGAATATCAAGCGCTTCAATCATGGAAGACCATAATGCTGATGTCAACCTACAATCTCTGTCTGATACTATATTTGAGGGTGGACAATGAAGTCTCCATAATTTGTACAGGAAGATCTTGACCAGGTCTGCTGCTTTCTTACCATCTTTCAGTGGTATGAAGTTTGCCATTATTGAAAAGGTGTCAATGGTAATCCATACTGATGAACAACCATCTGATAAAGGTAAATCAATGATAAAGTTCATGGTGATTCAATCCCATTGGCGGTATGCTAATTCGAGAGGTTGCAGAAGTTCATAGTGATTATGGTGAGCTACCTTGTTCTTCTGACATTCAGGGTATGAGTGGACATAGTCTTCGATGAATTTCTCCATCTCAGACCAAAAGAAGTTTCTTTCATCCAGCACAATTGTTTTATCCTGCCCAATATGTCCAACTACCTTCAAATCATGTTCCACATCGAGTCTCTGTTTTTATAGCTACAGATTGTCTGATATCTACAGCTTGCCTTTATAATAAATAGCTTTGTTTTTGAATGAGATACCAAGGCTTGGATTGACTTCCATTGCTCTGATATACTCTTCTTGCCATGCAGCATTGTTGTTTGCAGTACCTACCACTGCCTCTAACAACCACGAATTGAACTTGATTACTGAGATTGACCTTAACTTTGCAGATGAAATCATCATCTGTTCACCTCGTAACTTAGCTGTCTTTACCTGAACTGTTTTACCCTCAGAAGTTACTAACTGATTGGATCTTAGAACATGGTCAATTGGTTGATTTTTGTTTTCTTCAACACTACCTCCATCCTTGTTAGGGTGGTACTCCGAACACCTAGATAATATATCAGATTTTCTATTTGTACTACCTAGTCTGTACAATACCTTGAAGTCATGACCTGCTAGACCCAATCCGACAACGTTGTCCATCGACTCTCCCTCCATTCTATGAATCTCCTGATTCCAGTAACACAAATGGACCCTGGATTCCTTGGGATAGCATGCAACAAAATAATCGCAAATTTGAAACACGTCTTATCAAAACCTTATTTACCCTCAGTCTATAGATCTCAAACAGCTCGGAGATCGAAACCTAGTCTACCACTGCCTGTCCTCCATGGATTGAAAGCAGAGTCAAAACACATATCAGCCCCCTCTCAAAAGAAAAGGAAGCTAAAGCCCATGAAGTACAGTACGCAATGTTGAAAAACGATAACCACAATATTGTTTGTTGTACGGATGGATCATTGTTGAAGGAAAATATAGGGGCAGGAACTGTTGTGGACATGACCGGAGAAGCAGTCATGGAAGCAACCTATCCAATGGGCCATCAACAAGAAGTTTACGATGCTGAATTACTTGGAATTCTTAAAGCTGCATAGAAATGCTTTCAGATATGTCAACGTAATAACCTCACCAAAAGATACATATGGATTTTCATAGACAATCAAGCTGCCATAAAACGTCTTAATACTTTCAAACCCGGCCCTGGACAGTCCACTTCCCTGGCACTCTCCAATATCCCCAACAACCTCCATGCACTCAAGACTACAATTACGGTACAATGGGTTTCTGGCCATACAGATGTACCTGCAAACGAACTTGCCGACAAGTTGGCAAAAAAGGCCACTCTCGAAAAACCACCTACCTACTATAATACCTCCTTATCCTACCTCAAGAGGGTTACCCGAGCAGCTAAAATGCAGGAATGGAGTGAGTGGTGGATGCGATACCAAGCAAAGGGAAAGAACTATGTTGGAACTTTCCGTACCAAACCAGACAACATCTTCACCAGTGGTAACCGCCAGTTTATCTCAACGGTCACACAATTACGAACAGGCCATGGTTACTTGCGCAGTTACCTATTCAAAATATCAATGAACTCTGTTGACTCCCCCCACAGCCCATGTCCCTATGGAGGTCCCCAGTCACCAGAACATCTTCTTTTGAGATGCCCCTTGTATCAACGTGAAAGGCAAAGAATGCGGAAAGATATTGGAGTGGTTCACCCTTGATATCTCTGGAGGCATCTTCTATATACCGACAAAGCAATGAAACCTTTGAAACATTTTCTGAACCACACACATATAGCAACACGAAGGTAGTACCTGGGCCAATTCCGCGATGATGAACACCTCGGGCAGGGTGACAATCAGATTGTAGGTCAGGGAGCTATCAACAACGAGGAGGAGGAACATCAGAGTGAGAGTGGAGAGGATGATCAGGGGTGTGAGGAAGAATCGGTGGGGGTATACATAGTGGGATAGAACGAGGACAGGAGAAAGGGGAAGGGTGGGGGAGGGTAAACTCCAGGGGCAGAACTCGCATGATATGCAGGACCAGGCAGAACGAAACTGACATATTGTTCACAATTGTACGAAGTGTGTTACAGACCACTATGATTTCTTGAATATTTCTTTGTAACTAGAGCAGGGGTGACAGGAGGCTGCGGAGCGGTGTTACCTAGCCAGGGGTTTTTCGTTTTTCCTTTGTTTAGTTTAATTTGTTATACTTGTTCTTGGTTATTTGTTTGTACCTCACCGGCCATAGCCTGCGGGCTGCATACTGTATGATGAATAAATAAATTAATAAATAAACATGATCTGCTAGTTCCTGTACCTAACAGGCTTGTCTAAAATTCATAATCCTAGGGGTGGTGAAATATTGGAGATTCTTCTGATGGGTAAATATACTGTTTGGATGGGCTATACCTTTGAGATAATGTCTCCACTCCATAAAGGCTGATACTACTGCTAATATCTCCTTCGTATGGATCTCAAAGTTGATCTCTGCTTTGTCTATTTTCCAAGAGTGGTATGCCACAGGGTGAAATGGTCATCGATAACTTGGGAAAGAACTGAACTGATAGCGAAATCATTGGTATTAGTCTCAATCACGACAGAGTATACAGGCTAAAAGTGACGCAGTATTGGTACCTCAGTAAAATAGTTCTTTAGCAGATCGAAAGCATGCTGACAATGTAGATTTGCTTTCCAATCCAATTACTCACCTGTTTGTTTGGCAAGATTTGTCAAGAGCTTGCAAAATCCTGGAAAAATCTTTAATAAAGTGTTGATAAAAATCAGTAAATCCTAGGAATGACTGAACATCCTTTATTCATCCTGGCATTTTCCACTTGAGAATAGTATCAACCTTGTCTTCTGCCATACTAACACTTTCTCCTGATATAATATACCCAAGAAATACAACTTGCTTGTGGGGCCACTTGTACTTATTTGGAGCTATGATCAAGTTATTTTCATGTAACCTAAGAAGAACTTCTATTGTCAATCATACATTATCTTCATCATTTTGTGTATAAATAAGTATATCATCAGTATAAACTACCACTCCATGATCGATTAGATCTCTCAGAATCTCATTCATCATATTTGGAATGAAGCTGGTACATTTGTTAATTCAAAGGGCATGAATAGATACTCATAGTGTCCATATCTTATACTAAATGTGCAGGTGGATGACTATGGTCATGTCAAGGTACGGCTCTGCTGCATTAAGGTAGCTCGGCGAGCCGTTTGCATAGTAAGTTCTAGTGAGACCTTGGCTCAAAAAACAATTACATTCACTTTTGATACCAACGATGGGTATATCTACCTATATCTGTAGCTACTCTCAACTTCTGACAGCCTTACAAGCATCAGAAGCGATCTCAACACAAAGCATCATATCTGATTTACTTGGTCTACCCTCTAGCCAGTAGATTGTCAGTGGTGTGGATACATCGCATGTGTCCTCCAACTTCGCGAACATTCCTGCTAAGTAAGACACACCCGATATGCAAAATGTCAGTTTTCACAACTGGATTAACCAGGCCGAGGTAATTATATTTAGCAATAGATTCATGACTTTGGCTTCGGGAGTATTCTGATCTGCAGAACTGGGTATGGCAGAATACTTTACAGAGTGACAAAAGATTATCGCTGATGACCGCAGACCCTTGCCTTGCCAAGCTATCAACTGGATCAGAGCTACAGAGAACATTCAGCTAGAGATCATCAATATTGGCCTCTGGGAGACCCTTAAACAGGCCGAATGATTCGCCAATATTTGCGATCTCAACACAGCTTTGTCACCACAGTCAAGGACTTCGAGGTTGCCGAGCCTGTCCAAGACAGTATGAGTAAGGAGTTGCCAACAGAACAGTAAGAAATCGATGAGTTGGAAGAAGAGGTTTGAATCGAAAAACATTGCTTAGCCAATCTGGAAAGGTGGCTGTACAAGTGCAAGTCAGAGTCGGAGCCAATGGAGCAGACCGATGTCAAACAGCTCCGGTTGGAGAAAGACATACTGCTGCACCAAGTGAAACATCTCTCATTGGATAAAAGCGAGCTTGAGTCCGAGTTGAGAGTATTGGAACGTATTATTCAATGTATTACTACTAACCAAGGGACCCTGGTAATCATTACCTGCTTTAAACTAACCCCAGGCTCATCTGAGAACTGTGGCTCCTTTAAACTGATTCCAAGCTCATCAGAGAACTGTTGCTTGTTTGAACTGACCCCTGGCCCATCTGGAAGCTGTGGTGTTTCCATCAAATCATCTCACCTTCTGACATATGATGGCAAATATAAATTGGACAATTTTATCGCCTTCTTATTCGACTTGAAACGATACTTCACGAATGCAGCCCAGGCTATTGGATAGGTCGGCTCAACTGGATGGGGTGAATAAGTAGTGGTACGAGTGAAAGGTAACGTGGCAGTCTGGACCATGCATTGTTTGCCAATAAGTATACCAATCGAATGGTCCAGGTTTTGAATGAAATTGAAAGCTAAGTATATTCCGTCCAATACCTTGGACCTGGTCAAATACGAGAGGGAGAAGCCGAGCTGAAATAAAGGAGAAAGTATCACAGACTTAAACTAGCGATTGCATCACATTTATTCAAAATCGGATTCACACCAGCCGATGCCATCCGATATTTCAGCTGATGCCTATGATTATAAGATTGAAAAGTGCAACAAGGGAATCTACAAAGACTTGGTCCAGTATATTTGCATATACGATAGGACTTCAACCCTCGAGGTGCACATGGAGTACCTCACCGCGTTGGACATGTCTCTCAATAAGTCTTAACCTGGAAGTGGTCCCAATACAAATACTAATATGACTACGAAGGCTTCAGCTAGAAAAATAGATTCCAAGAAAGGTGGCACAACTCGCATGGCCAAAGACGATGGTATGACCTGCTACAAGAGTAGCCAGGTTGATGATATCTCTCGCAACTGTCCGAACCGCAATTTGATGAAACTGGTACTTGAACAAGCTTTGGTTAGTAATGAAGCCCCGAAACCGAAGTCTGGCCATCCACGCAAGGACATCATAAAGGGAGGCATACCAACTTGTTGAAAAGAGAGTGGACAGCTTGCTGAGGAGAAGGAGGTTAAGCAAGAAATGGACAGTAAGGAGAAAAGTGAGCCAGAAAGTCTTGCGGACTTCAGCTCAGGGGCGGGAAAAGTCAAAGAAGATCAGTAGCTATGGCTGTACCTCCCACGAAAACACCATCATGTAGAGTATTGTCAATCCATAGTGCCAAGCGTATATCAGATAGTATATAGGTGACAACATCGGGAAAACAACCAAGTCACGCTCTGGACGCCGGAACGTTTAGCGCACATCAGACGCTTCAGACGAAACCTTTTGAGCCTCATCATAGAGTCACACTGCACGTGCGTATACACAACCCCTGGTGTTGCGCTTGCACCTCCTGACACAGTATTCCTTTCTCTCCCAGCTATACAGCGTACATAATTCTTACTGTCGCAGCCATGCAGTGTGCTCACCTTTTGATCCACAACACTACTCATGTAACGCATGAGTACAATGAACACCATAACATAACACAATGTTCCCTGCATGCGACGTTTATACCATGCCCTAAATTGCATTGACATCCTGGGCGACAGATACAGTGCATTGATGTTACTGTTGACGATGTTTGATATTAAGCTCTAATATATACAGTTTCCCATTCGAAACACTATGCTACACGTCGCAGCCAGCCTTCTAAGCTACTCTCTCCTCGTGCCAAACGCCATGCTACACGTCACCGCCAGCATGAAGTACATCTTCTAAACTACTCTCTCCTCGTTCCAAACGCCATGCTACACGTCGCAGCCAGCTTGAAGCACATCCTCTAAACTACTCTCTCCTTCGCAGTCATCCACCGACTCTAACTCTGCGCTCTTGTACTTATCCTCTTTCTCATCCTCAGCCTCATCCTCCTCATGCTCAACATTATCATTATCCAGCTGGAGACCACGATATCTCTGAGCACGACTCCTGGCACGGTAAATGTCATCATGCTCGTTGTCGCTATCATGGTCGCATCATGAATCCCATCCTCAGGATCGAGAGATAAATCTTTAACAGTGGGGATGCAAATCGCCGAAATTTCCGAAGACTCAATGTTCGGCTCCATCATCAAGGCTTCCATCGCAGCCTTGTTTAATACCACTCGACGAGGCTTGGTAACGGGTGGCATGTTATTGGCTCCTTTCTCATGTAGAATGAGGTTGTTGAGAGCGGCCCTTATGGACTTGATTACCTTCTGTCTCAATGGAGATGGGAGATTGTTCCAAATATTCATGAGATAAGTGTAAGTCTCTGCGAATTGTTAGAGCAATTGCATACATTGTGAAGGCCATACTTGCCGCCGTCATTATCTCGATTGAAGTAGTACTCCCACTCGGGCCTGTCGCACCGGATTTCAAGTTCGTGGTCATCAATTGCAACCTTCATTGGAGCTAAACCTCCATTTCGTTGCCACTCTGTCAGTACGTAATGCAATGCCATACAGGTTAACACAATCAGTGCCGGGGGTATCTGTTTCCGAATCAATTCATGAAAGCACTCTGAATGCCTGCCGCGTTTGCGAATTCGTTGGAAGAAATGTATATATAGGAATCGTGGAATCACTTCGGCAAGAAAGTAGGTAGCTAGTTCCTGGTAGTGTTAGCGACACCACAAGTTGCAGACAGAACTCACATCAGGTTGAATTCACATCAGGTTCGTTCGTACGATCGCATTGGAGTACAATGAATGTAAATTCTGAAAGAATTCGATCAATGTGTATGCAGCGCTCATCATCTTCGAAACGGTGCAAATTGTATAGTCTCCCTACACTCTCACGGGCCTTCTTGATCATGTGCGATCTGACTGCATTGCAACTGTTTTTGATCTGACATACGGCTAGTTCGTCAGTACGAATGCAATTCTGAGAGATACCTAACTATCTTGAGACACTCCTTCTGACGTTCCTGGAAGCTAATATTGACTCCTTCCTGCCTGCATGCCTTCGGCCAGGAATGCTCTACAAACTTTGTGTTGGATATGTTAGTCGGTATCTACCACTCTCGGAATTGTATAAGCTACCAGCAGAAACTCAGCTTCAGTTGGAAATGGTATCTCGCTCAGCAGTTGCTTCTCCATTATGCGACGCATTGTCTCCAGTACAGCAGTAACTCGAAGGTCACCAGTTGCAAGGAGACTTCGACTGCCATATCGTTTTCTTCTGACCGACAACAGTATCCTTGGCGGAGACGATGGGATGAGTTGTGAAGCTGATGATGATGGGTGTGGACTCTGGAGGTGACTAAGGTTCATCGCTGAACGAATACCGACGTTGGAAATGACACTGGGTGTTGGCGACATCGAGATGGAGGCTTGATTCGTCTGGGGCAGAGACGGTTTCAGGGCTGGATTTGGAGGGGATACAATGGGTGTAGATGCTGAGGAGACAAGGGTGGTCGAACCTTCGATACATGGGGCTGTAGTCTTCGTCCGCTTTTGCTTCTGCTTGTCAGCCTGCAAAGTGAGTTTCCTCTTATGACTGTTTACTGTACATGGCATTGGGGAGACAACTGCAGGAGTGGCCGGTGCTGCTTTTGGAATTGAGGATGCGGTCTTGTGCAGTGGCTTTGTTGTTCGGATCATTTTCAGAAGGTAGGGATGTCAGAAAGGCAGGAATGTCAGAAAGGCAGAAAAAGAGTGCAGTTGCGATATAGACGAAGGGTAATACAGTGTGGAAAAGGACTGACACGTCGCTGAGCATTGCACCTGAAAGGTTTTCACATAAAGGGGCAGATTCACACGATTTCATATTAGCTTTTCATGAAAGTGACACGTACGATTAGTCAATCAAATACCACTAATGCCAAGAAAACCCAAACGAGACTAAAAACAACTCTGTAAAATGCAAAAACGACTCCACCCGACCCAAAGAGGATATGCAAAAACCCTATCTAATCCAACCCCCAAACACGAACCTACGTGTGCAAAAACGACTCCACCCAACCCAAACACCCAATGCCCAAAAGCGAACCTAACACGTGTCTCAGTATGCTCGTCATTTGCAGCACTGTTGGACGTACCGAAAACCATCACTCAAATTGCTGACCCATCAATGTTGGAGTCAAATGCTACGCATCGAGCTGTGTGAAGCTCATACTGGTATAAACATCTTGGTCCATGCCAATTGCCACCGACTCCGATGACTCGTCAACACCCACCGACTTCGACAAAACGTCACACATTGTCTCCTGCTCCACCAAAACCTGTGTCATTTGTGATCTCGCCTCCCGCTGTTGCTGTAACTCCACCGCCGCTCGCGACTTCACCTCAACAATTTGTGCTGTCTCCGCCAGTCATGCAACTCTGGCACTCATTGAGTCCTCCAGCACAGTCGATGACACATCTTGGAGAGAGGCACACTCGACGTTGTGAGTAGCAGTCACCTCCAATTGTATCATTACCAAGTCGTTTATTGCCGAGTCGTTAATTGCAATGAATCTTGGAGCAGGTGTCGGGCTCTCGGCCTGTTCGGAGAACCCAGATGTTCCCGGGGGGGACGATCGTAGTGGTGGTGGTGGTGGTGGTGGTGCAGTAGCTCTTGCAATCCTTGGAGGCGCAACTGCAATTGCCTTCAGAACAGCCACAACGATGAGAGGGTTGTAAGCTGTAACGGAAAAGAAGGTGGCCACAGAATCGTTGCCATCGAGTCGAGTCGCATTCCATGGCTGCAGAGAGTCTTCGCCAGGCATGACTATACACCCAATAATACAACTGACATCTCTGGCAGAACATGGGCGACTCACAGCACAGTGTACAGCCTTGACGGTGAGCTTCTCGAGTTGTGACAGATGCTATCTATTAGAGCTGTGGTGAACGAAGATGTCGTCACAACGGTCGTAGCTTTCTGGGCGGTAACTTTCAGGGTCGACAATACAAACCCTGAAGGGGTATATAAGCGTTCGGCCGGTAGGCACGGTATTGGTTGAGATGTCATCGAGTTTCCGCTTCTTCTGCAGGGCAGAAGCAATGATTGTCGGTGGCGTTGCATGTTTGTGGGAGGGTGGCTGCAGCTTCGGTGTCCCTGGATACCAGGTGTCTTGCTTGGTATCGCCTTTGCGACGTTTGGAGTTGTCGCAGTTGTCGGAGTTGTCGCAGTTGTCGGAGTCGTGGTCGGCAGGTAAAGGTGGGTTTTCTTTGTGATATGGGTTCATCTGCACCCGAGTTTTATCGAAACAGTCTCGGAGAAACGTCCGGAACCCACTCCACCATTCCATGTATCGTTGTTGAGTCGATGCCCGATGCTTTCACATCCTCTGAATCTGTGCAAAGTGTCTTGTTGTTACTGGGTCCAAAACAAGGATACCATACATCAAGTCAATCGAGCCATCATCCTTGATACCGTGAATGGCATACACACGAAGAAGTCCCCGAATGTGGTCGGCCATGAACTGCTTCGCGAAACCATCGAGGTGGAGAGTGTCCTTCATTGCATCGGTATTGGAGCGGGTGGATGGGATCTTTTTTGGTGGCATTGCAACGTTCTGAGCTGTAAATAAGGTGTATGAGGGGTCGGTCAGGGTTAGGGTTAATGTGTCTGAAAACGACGATGAGAGTGGTAAATAGGTAAAAATGGAGTGGATAGAGATGATAGAGAAGAATTGAAATTGAGAGAGCGTACGGGAGTATATATGCAGTGCAGAATGGGCCATCAAGGTGCTTGGAATTGTGTGGAGTGGCTTGCAGAAGTGTTGAAATCATTGGTGATATCAAACATCATACTTGAAAAGAAGCTTTCCTGGGTGTGAGCCGTTATCGACACTTCCCTTCTGGCCTGAAAGATGCACCTCATGTTTTATACGACTCTGAGAGTTGTTTGCACCACTTCTTGAGCGTGAGACACACTTGTCATGCGAATCCTAGGTCAAAGCGTCGAAGATTGTCAGTTTGGGTTCCTATCACACGGGAGTGACATCAAGTTCCAACATAATGATGCAGTATGGTGTCACAAACAGTCGGAACCTGCCATATGAAGTTCGAGAAGTGTTACCGGCATCTCTGGCAGTGCATTGGCCTCTCCAGGTACCACCAATAGACACTGTGCGGTGGTATCATGAACTCTGAACTCGTGTCTTGGTACACAAAACGAGTGATATCACATGTTGTCGTCCGTGTTTCGTATCATCCGCCTGGCCAAACTTCAAAAGAGCAAGCAAACAAGCAAGTCCATGGAATTGCTTGTATTTGCCTAGCTATTAGTGTCACATTAGGCTCTGGGCATGGCTACATCGTGACCAACTCTGTCTGCAGGATATTCCAGGGTCTTGGCATTTTATATACGGCTCTGTGAGTTTTGTATGCCATGCGGCTCAATTACATTACTCCTGGTTGGCAACACTCATAACATTCTGTCAACTGCATATACAGGCCTCAGCATTGTCTACACGACGTGCACCATGCCTCCCACATGAACACCGAATCGTTTCTGCCCTGTTTGCTTGAAACCTTACAAGTCTGACCTGCGGCTCTACAAACACATCGACAGCGACCATCCTCGATATTGCGCCCAACTTCTTGAGGCGAAGACAGACTCCACTGAGCCCCCTGAACGCGTTCGAAAAAACTCTCAGCATTGCATCGACGATTCGCACAGTGGTTTTCATGCCAACCATGACCACGTTGACGATCCAGACGTGTTTCCTCCGTTGCACACGTCACCTTCTCTAGAACCATCTGAGTCCGAATTTGACTCAAATACAAAAAGCTTCTCATATCCCGATGCTGGAGCCCCAGTCGCATACCTTCCGAATGACGATCAGTACAATTCTGAGCACAATTCTGAGCAGTGCTTACACAACCCCTTCCATCCGTTCGGCAGTCATGAGGAGTACTATTTCGCAGAGCTGGTCACATCGAAAGATCTTCCCGCCAACATCATCAATGACGTCCTGCAGGGTAATAGCGGTCTTAAAGAGTCCGTGTGTGAATCTGTGAAATCGAATTACAATCTCCGCCAGAAATTCGATGCGATGGAGGACGGACTTGGCCATGACTCCTGGAAGAAAGCTACGTTGCAGATGGCATGGAATGTGCAGCATCCGGATGCAATTTTGTTTTGGTACCGTGATCTTATAGAGTGTGCAGATTGGCTACTCAGGCAGCCTGCATACGAGGAACATCTTAAATACACACCGATACGTTGCTTCAATGACACTGGGTATCATGTTTACAATGAGATGCATACTGCAGACTGGTGGTGGGACAAGCAGGTAAACTTCCTTCTTAGTGTACCCTTTACAAACCCTCTACAATGCTCACAATTGTGTAGACAACACTACCCATCGGTTATACGCTGGTGCCAATGATAATCATGTCTGATGGCACCCACCTCACGAACCAATCTGGCGACAAGAAGGTATGGCCGATATATATGATGATCGGCAACCTATCTGCAGCCGCATGGATGAAGTACACAATCCACAGCGTATTGTTGGTTGCGCATTTGCCCATTCCAGTCAAGATGCGCGATGTCCACGTCAAAAGAAGAAAGGCTCAGAGGCAGCATAACCGAATGGTCACTCAGAATGTGCTGCAGCATGTGTTGCAACCCCTACTCAATTCCGACTCGGAGACCGGCACCTTCTATGCCCGCTGTGCCGATGGCAACTTCAGGTATTGTTATTCGACACTGGCTGCATGGATGGCCGATTACCCCGAGCACCGTGACCTTCACAACATCAAGAATGGTGTATGCTACTGGTGCGAATGCCCCATGCAGGAAATCGTTAATCTACCCCGCCGACATGAGTGACACAACCTCCGGGATCATAATATCTATCATATACTCTCAGATTCAAATACACCCCAGAGCATCGCCAATCTCAAATGCCACGATGTCATTCCAGGTTTCAACATCATATGCTATCTCGATTGCATTACAAGTGATCTTCCAAAGCCTGATGTACTCCACACGATGCAAATTGGGATGTTGAAGCACCTCCTGACATGGCTTCACGAATTTCTGAAGCAGCATAAGCGGCTTGACAAGTTCAATGATGTTTGGCTCTCGGTGCCTGCATACCTTCATATTACGAAGCTAAGATGTACACATGAGGAGGTTCCGCATTGGAAAGGAGGAGAAATCAAGACAATGACACAATTTCTTGTGGGAGTCATACCCAATGCTCTGCGGGACCCAAGCCCCTCTCAGCGCAGTGCTTTTGACTGTGCAGTTGAGTGCTCTTGCTCTCTTATTGAGTTCTATTTCTATTGCCAGTATGACTCTCACGATGACGAACCGCAAGGCCTCATGGACAATGCTCTACGTCGCTTTCACGATTTAAACGATGTGTTTCAACAATTCAGGGCTGGGAAACGACATGCGGCAGAGGCCAAAGAGAGACGTACGGAATTGTGTGCCGAGCGGGATGCCAAGTTGAAGGAAAACAACAAGAAAATGGCGGCCTTTCGACAACGCATTCGCGATGCCTGGAAAGGTATTATCGATGCAGAAATGGCCGAATACATTGAAGAGGGTAGCGATTTCAACTTTTCCAAGATACATCTCATGCAGCACTTCCGAAAGCAGATACAACAGTATGGTTCGCTTAAACAGTGGTCGATGGAGATTGGACAAAGTTCTCACCGGAAGCAGATTAAGGACAGGTTTAATGTCTCTAACAAGACAGGTGATTACGATACTCAGATTATCAACTACTAGCTTCGGAGTGATGAATTCGCTGTCAGAAAGGCCTATCGAGACGCATGGAACCGAAAACGAGCTCCTTCCCAGACGACGGAAGTGACGGCAGAAGTGATGGCAGAAGTGACAGCAGAAGTGATGGCGGAAGTGATGGCGAAAGCAACCACTACCAGAAGACGTCGTTTATTGAGGTTCATATCTCCGCAGCAGCATAAAGGAAAAGGGAAATTCAAGGACTTTCATGGCCTCTTGAAAACAATCAGTGACGACGTCCTCCAAAATGGTCTATACGATGCCACCTGTCGTTTCTTACATGCCAAGCAGGTAAATATCGATTCGGATGATAACTTAAGTAGTGCTGACGCAATTTATCATGGATTGGAGGTAGAATCACGCAACATGCATGATGAGCACATCATTCAGAAGCTCAGATGTACTGGAGATAAACAATGGTATTATGGGGCTGCCCGCTATGACTGGATATGGGTTCAAACTTTACAACGTAAGGAGGGGCAGAAGCTGTCTCACAAGGCACCGCAGGGACGTGTACCATACCGTATGCTTCGTCTATTCAAGTTGCGAGTCGTCCATCCGCACGGCACGAATACCTTTTGGCTAGCATACATTGAAGTGACGAGGCCTGCTAACGGTGGAATGCCAGAAAGTGCATCGCAGCTAGTCAGGGTAGTGAAACCATCTTTCGGAGGTGCATATGCAGTTATTAGTGCAGGAAATATTGTGGGTGCGACTCACTTAATTCCAGAGGAGTCAATTTCGTCCAAGTCGGAGAATAAAGGATGGATAGTCAATAGTCATATAGATCTAGCGACTTGGAACGATGTTTATTATATGCTGGAGGACGAGTTGAATACAGCGGTGAAGAGGGTATAAACAGTGTTTAGAACTGTAAGGTGTTTAGAACTATAAGGTGTTAGAACTGTAAATAGAAAATATGCCGTACATAGCATCGTCATTACAATACTCAGAACAGTGTTGCCACCGAGCACCAAGCACCGGTAAGCAGACCTTCAAGTTGCTTGCGTCCAGCCAAGACATGGATGCAAGCAAGGTGGATCTCCATGGAAAACGACCTTATGGTGAAATATGCCGTGCATAGCATCGTCATTACAATACCCCGAGCACCGAGCACCCTTCAAGTTGCTTACGTCCAGCCAAGACATGGATGCAAGCAATGTTATGGTGTAATATGCTGTGCATAGCATCGTCATTACAATGTCCAGAGCAGTGTTGCCACCTAGCACCTAGTACGATGCAATTCACCGGCCAGACAAAGAACACGATATGTTAAGCGTCCCAAGGCTCTGTGTAGAGTGATATGCGACCGTGGGAATACCTAGCGCCAGGTGTTGTTTTTGCAGTGCCTCACATCGTATCATCACGGACTTATATGTTACCCTGCCAACCAACATTCCGGGCGCTCCTGGCAAACCACCAACGTCCGGACGTGACTAATACGCCCGGGCACAGGGATTTCTTCCCGATGAAACATACCAGCAAAACCGTTGTTCGTAAATAGGTCAACAACCACAACAGCTATTGACAAACGGACACTGCGAATCGATTCCTTACCCCGGATTACCCCCCCGACAATAGGGCATCTCTTTCATAGGACCTTTATTGTTGTTGGGTGGAAAGCTGGGCCCTTTACCCCCCTATTCCCCCCCCTGCAAAAGGGACCCCACCGATTATTCAACAACCAATTCTTTTCCAATTGACTTCATACTTTGGAAGCATTGAGTCCACATATACACGAGGCCCACGCTTCGAATTCAGACCAAAAGGTCACGATTTGCAATAGTTACACCAATTCATCGAAAGGTCGCTTTTCACACCTACCCCCACTCTATCTCAGCAGAATCATCTCCAATTCACAAACATTCAACGGCAATCGATTCAGCGGCCTCCAGAGCCTTTAGAACGAACCATCCATATCTCCCTACAAGCCCCAGACTGTCTGGGCCAAAATTTGTCGAAGTCAAAGACACCATTTCGATTCTCATCGTTTCTCTGTTAGGTTTAATCCGTTTCGAACGTCCTTGATATTACAGTCTCGATACACTTCCAGGTATACCCTGCCGATGTTTCAGCACAATCTGACAGGATTTGAGTGAACTACAACCTATTGTCGATATTCGATTTGCGATTTGCGATTTTTCGCATTCTTTACATACCCTCTTTGGAACCTATTGGCCACCGGGGCCCAGCAGACCTACCAGGGTGTAGGCGATGACGTACGGCTACTTTGCCGCTATTCACCCCCAGTGTCTTTGGGTGAATCCTCCAGAGTTAAGTTGCACTTCCTTTCTTGCAGTGGTTTTACAGCCCCATTATTGAGTGTCTCTGTATCTTCTGTGAGGAAGCAAAGGCTCTAGTACAAGACTCCAACACCTTGCTAGGACAAAAGAGGTAAAGCTCTAACCCACTCTGGATACAGGTGGTACTGAGGCCACATATAACAACATTCACATGTCGGATTTTTACCAATTTCAAAATACTTAGAAAATTACAATAACTGTAACATATTTAGAATACAGTGAACCATGACAAGACAATGATGTCAGATCCTATGCCACCCCCACCCCTACCTGGTGCTTCCAGTACATACGGAATGCATCTTTACCCAAATACAAGTTCAGACCTACTCTCCGCAATAGACACCCCAGCTTTATAACGTACAGTCCATACAGGCTACCTATCTAAACGAGAACGGAAGGGCAAATACGGTAGCTCACACAGAGTGCAGTCTAACTCACCATACCCACAACTCAATATTACTCGTGCATATTCGAGTACTCATAAGGCTATTGGTACAGCTCATAACAGAGTATCCTCTGGACCACCCCAACTATCGTCCCCACCTCAACAACTAACCAACCCTGACAGGATCGGAAACTCTGGAGATGCAGTCCTGAAAATTGGAGATGCCCCAGAGATTTATTTATTTATTTATTTATTCATCATACAGCATGCAGCCCGCAGGCTATGGCCGGACAGGTACAAACAAATAACCAAGGACAAGCATAACAAATGAAACTGAACAAAGGAAAAACGAAAAACCCCTGGCTAGGTACACCGCTCCGCAGCCTCCTGTCACCCCTGCTCTAGTTACCAAGAAATATTCAAGAAATCATAGTGGTCTGTAACACACAGCGTACAATAGTGAAAAATATATCAGTTTCGTTCGGCCTGGTACTGCATATCATGCGGGTTCTCCCCCTGCAGTTTACCCTCCTCCACCCTTCCCCTTTCTCCTTTCCTCATTCTATCCCACCACGTCTCCCCCCTCCGATTCTTCCCCACGCCTCTCATCATCCTCTCCACTCTGACTCTGATGTTCTTCCTCCTGGTTGTTGACAGTTCTCTGACCAACAATCCGATTGTCACCCTGCCCAAGGTGTTCATCATCACGCGATTGGCCCAGGTGCCACCTTCGTGTTGCTATATGTGTGTCGTTCAAAACATTTTTCAGAGGTTTCATTGCTTTGTCGGTATATAGAAGATGCTTCCAGAGATATCGAGGGTGAACCACTCCAATTTCTTTCCGCATTCTTTGTCTTTCACGTTGATACAAGGGGCATCTCAAAAGAAGATGTTCTGGTGACTGGGGACCTCCATAGCGGCATGGGCAGTGGGGGGAGTCAACAGAGTTCGTTGGTATTTTGTAAAGGTAACTGCGGAGGTAACCATGGCCTGTCCGTAATTGTGTGACGGTTGAGGTACACTGGCGGTTACCACTGGTGAAGATGTTGTCTGGTTTGGTACGGAAATTTCCAACATAGTTCTTTCCCTTTGCTTGGTGTCGCATCCACCACTCACTCCATTCCTGTATTTTAGCTGCTCGGGCAACCCTCTTGAGGTAGGATAAGGAGGTATTATAGTATGTAGGTGGTTTTTCGAGAGTGGTCTTTTTTGCCAACTTGTCGGCAAGTTCGTTTCCAGGTACATCTGTATGGCCAGGAACCCATTGTACTGTGAT
>MU122487.1:0-28881 GCA_014904905.1 Wilcoxina mikolae CBS 423.85 | reverse complement strand
TACCATCCTAAGTGTTCGGGTCTGATGAATCCGCCAGCTAAGTGTCGTGACTATCGCTGTTCGATCGAGAAAGTGTACTGCCCCCGCACGGGTTAATCATTCCGCTTTTGCCAGGGCTCGGTATTGGATAGGCTCGTATGTCGCATAGGACTTCGTCGCTTAAAGGATGGGATAGCTGCGGGTGTAACATCGACCAACCATAGTGACAGGTGACCGAACGCAGATTGCCATGGACATCCTTCGTACCTCGTATACTTGCTAAGGGAAAACCCCTAACAGGAACCTCCGAAACATTCGATTGGTGATTTAGTAATGCTAAAAGGAAAGAACCTCAAAACCAGATACCCATCTAAAAAGCTAGATGCGAAGCTTCATGGTCCTTTCAAGGTGCTAAAGGTACTTTCACCCACAGCAATAAAGCTTGAACTACCTAAGCGTTGGCGTATCCATAATGCTTTCCATGTCTCTCTTATTGAATCCTATCGAATGGCCACAGTGTCAATCAGACCTGCACCAGAACTCGCCACCAGTGAAGGAAGTGAATTGGGTTACGATGTGCAGGGCTACGAATACGAAACAGGTTATGAGGTTTAAGAGATTATGGGCAGCCAGTGTAGCAAGGAATGAAAGAAGGTGCTATATCTGATCAAGTGGAAAGGGTATCCAGACGAAGCAGATTGGACTGAGGAACCTCATGAGAACTTCGATGACAAGAGGTTATTGAAGGAGTATCATAAGTGGAATCCCCTGACAGCTAAGGGCAAGAGATTACACTAGTATCTTTTTCCCACGAAGGATTATTAATGGTTAGCAAGATATCTAGGCAAAGGAATTGGTTTTTAAGTACAAGGGATCATATTTTTGCCAAGGGAGAAAGGAGAAACTTTGGGTTTTGGGCACTAGAGGTCATTTTTTGCAAAACGCAACGAACAGCAGATTAGTATGATCGTTCAGAGATGAACTCTGTAAGGAAGGAGGTAGTATTACACCTCACAAGCTGTATATTACCAAAGGCCATCGTAGCGGGGTTACCTACGATCACTGGATGATAGCCACATTGGGATATTACAAGTGCCATTCCTAGATGTCATCGAAACTACATAAAATATCATCTGCACCCAACGAACTCAGATGAGCTGTTATGCAGTCAATCACACCACTGATCAAGAGTTTGAGGTGGTTATTGGAACGATGCCCTGCCAGCTCATGCTATCGATACTTCAAAGACAGTTAAAAGACTGTAGATACAAAAGCACCTGCATTTGCAGTATAGCTGACGAAGCCTCTTGTGTCCCTCACGATCGAAAGGATACGATTTGCCTGGAAGCAAAGAGATCGAAAGGATTCGGAAGGTCTGGACCACAGAAGTCAGAAGGACTGATGTGAGTAGGGGTTATATTCGTCTGAATTAGAGATCTGAGTGGAAAGATGTGGAAGGTCCAAAAGAGCGTTGAAGGGCAGGAAGGGCATTGGTGCGAAGGGAAGGTTAGGTAGAGGAGCTCATGAGAAGAGCGTAGATAGAAGTAATTGTTAGAGGGAGAGGATAGAGGTATAAACATCTCTAGAATCTTCGAAGGTAGAAGGGTAAGCCTCTTGACGAGGAGAACAAGCCTTAACAATATACGTATTGAAAGCCAAATATCTTTGTCTCGAATCTTCATCTTTTAGTGACTTTCACATCCCAAGCGAATCTTCATAACTTCATACGCAAGCTAGTCCTGAAAGCAGTATGGATACTACTTGTACTGGTAAATCTGAAGTGACGTTCCCGGTGTTATAGCAGGCTAATCATGGGATGGTACGATGGGTTTGGGTCGGGGCCACTTGACGGTATCTGGATGGTTTGGTGTAACAGGCTCTTGACTGCGCGATTGCCTGGGTTTTGAACTGTTCGATGGTATAAGCTCTCTTCGGCACATTATTGTGGACTCACATCGGTGCAGGCTGATTGTCTCTGGATGCATGTAGTGGTGCCGACGGATTATCTACCCTGGTGGAGATTCGACATGTATAATTCCCAGCCGTACCGTAGGTCCAACACAAATGGTATCTTGTCTAGCCATGGAAACTGACAATGCTGTGGGAGCTGTCGAAGTTACAACAGTCGGAGTATCCATGAGTGCTATCGGTACCACAGAATCTGTGAGAGCTGGAGAGATTGAAGGAGCCATAGATACTGTGGGAGTTGCTGCAGTCATGTCGGTAGATATAGGAGATGCTGAAGCTATTAGAGTTGTCAAAGCCATGAGAGCTGTTATGGATGCCGAAGTTAGAGAAGCTGAGGGTGTGGTGGAAGCCGAAGTTGTAAGAGCTGGAGGAGTGGAGAAAGCTCGAGGGGTGAAAGCCATGGGTGCTATGGGTGCAGTGGGCTTGATGGTTACCGTGAGAGTTGTCAGAATCGTTGATGGAACTGTTGAAGTCATGGGCAACATGAGAGTAGTCAGATTTTCAGAGGTCATAGAAGCCATAGGAGATGAAGATGATATCGGAGCTGAAGAAGGAAGAGCCGGAGAAGTGTGGGAGCCATGAGAGTAATTGCAGGAGCTATTGGAGCGAGAGCCATAGGAGTTAGAGAAGTTGGAACAGTTAGAGGAGCCATGGAAACAGCAGGAGTCATCAGTTCTGATAGTGCAGTAATAGTAGAGGTCGGTAATTCAAGAAACTGGAACATTGCCAAAGCCTCTGCAGTGGAAAATCTGTTATCGATCCAGTCCTTGAGCTTGCAGTAGTTGAATGTGTACGGCTCCAGTGGGTTGATATCAAACTTGCAGATAGCCTTCCTCCAGAGCCATTTGGAAAGTGTACACAAAAGCATCTCAGTTCTCTAGTACTTGCACATCATTTCACATTTGATAACCACTCCGCTGATTTGATCGTAGGTGCGGAGGAAGGTTTTGAGATCTTCAGTGTCTTTTTGGCCTGCATAATCTGTACAAAGATTCTCCAAATATCAATGTGTGTGGACAAGGGAATTGGACCGATTGTCGGCATACTGAAATGCAACCAGCATCTCCTTCTTCAGTGAAATCCAATAATGATGTGTGTAGTCACGCATCGTCATCACTTTCTCTCGCACTTGCAGGCCCTGAATGCAGTAGTATGGGAACATAGTGATTACACTGCTCTCCATGATGTCGGTGGCAGTAAAGTCAGTGAAGATCTCATACTAGTCAAGGAAATTCATCATATCACGCCTATAGAAAGCTGGGATAGCTGGAGTATTTAGAAGCAGAAATCAATTCTGGTGCTGACATGATATAGTCTCCACAACTAATTCCGCGATCTCCATGCTGCATGATGATAGTTGATAACTATACAGCTTGTACTATATGGGCTGATATTCGTAATATTGATGGGATTTGATAGCTTTCTTGTATTTCCAAATCTCTGTTAATGCTTTCGCTCTTCGTGATGCATTGTATATGTACTCCTCCTAACTTTAGTGTCGTCCCTTGATTTATCTATTAGGCTCTCACTGCAGGCTTACTTTCCCATGCTCGGCTTTTCGAAACAAAATCCGTATTTGGGCTCCAATAGTAGGAGAAAACCAGTGAAAAGTATTCTTGCCCGGTAGTGACATATAGGAAACTGCTAAAGAGTGGCTGCATTTCGAGGAGTGCTGGGAGGGAGTAGCTCCAGCAAGATAATGTTTGATTAGCTTTTGACTAAGAAACAAAAGAGAGAAGAAGAAAAGAGATGAGATGATGATTGGATACGTATCGTCTACATCCATATAAAGTCTGAACTCCTGGTTATAGGGTGATCTAGAGCCTCAATAATACTAACCTACCAGCAAATCCACTCATTTCATGGGTTTTGTGGTGGGAACGATTTTCCCACCACAGCGAATACAATCTCGGTATTTATCTACATCAAATCTTATTATCGGGCGAATAACCACGGTAAGTATACTGCTTGAATTTATAATTCCATGATTGACAACAGGAACAGTCATATTCCCTCACCACTGATCATGTTTACCTGCACCGCGTTGCGCCATGTTCTCCTGGAATGGCAAAAGAACAAAGATATTCCTTCAATAGCTTCCAGGTTAAAACTCAAAGCAGATAGACCTAATCGTTCGAACTACTTCAACTACAAGAATGACAGTGGTAAGAACATATTCTGCTGTACTGGAATGGGTTTCAAGTTGTTAATCTCATCTGGTATTATAGATACATATTCATTCTTGATGAAAACCTTGAACACACTATCGGAGAGCTATCAACAGAGGGTGTATAAAAACACTCTTGCTACAGTCAAGCTTCAGATCCAACAGGCAGAGAACTCAACACCTGATGTGATAATCAGCACAGAAGTAGTATGTATTGACAATGCTATTCTGCTTGACTATTTGACCTCTGAAGTAGTACTTCAGGAGCCGAGATCAGAAGCTCTAACTCAAACATCCCGAAAGACAACAATTGTACGAATAACGAACTGCATTTTGGGATATCAGCAAGCTGCAGAGATTCTGAAGATGTAGATGACAAAAGTAACGAGAGCAATAATATCTCCACCATCAGGCTGTAATGATGGGCTGCTACTGAACTCGAGAAGATTCACATGGAAACTAGTAGTATTGATGGATATGAGGACAATGATAATGACGATACAGATGCAGATAAGGAGGAAGAAGTATCACAAGCCAATGATAGATCAATGCAGACTTTGGAGGACAGAGAGTATAGTACTAGAGAGTGTAAAGATGGGATGGTATATTTCAGACCTGAAAAATATGATAATAGTGAAGCAAATGCAATGGCAAGTGATGTATCCGAAGTGAAGACTGTATTGTAATAAGTGACAATATCTTAAAGCTAAATATATATTTGGGAAGAGTGCAGCATCTGATATATAGCAATAGCAGAGAGATACAATGTGGTACTGGATTGGAAAGAGGTATAAATATCACCAGACATTGTGTACATGGCTACAATATAAATGGAGGTCCTGTAAAGACTGTAATACACGTGTCGTTCTGTTGGTACGTAAATATTACCACCTTCCACATACAAAGTAAAGAAAGTATGATACCGGGGTAGCAAGTATGGTAGATAAGTATCCACAGGGTAATTTACAATGAATCATATTGCAAGAACAAGAGACATGGTATAATAGCCATCACAGGGTAGCTATACAATGTGACCCATTGCCTGGGTGATGGATAGAGTATAATTTTCCGTCAGAGGGTACTAGGTTATATCAGAGCCTTCAGAGCCATCAGGAATATCCAGGTATACCTGATGGAAACCAGGGTAATTGCTGATGTATGAAGTTTCGATACTTATAGGTCTCGAAAAGTGAGATGTTGTGACTCATTCAGAATCATCATATAGTATAGGTGATATCATACTAGGGACCAATTGACTTCACAATTGTTCGTTGTAGATTAAGAAGAGAGTTTTCAAGTTCTTAGGATTGCCTATCATTATAGGTAATATGCATCAGCAAAAAATGAAAAGGCATTCTGAGTATTCTAAGCATTTTGAAATTGAAGTTCTCATTTTCTCGATTATGATGTGTATTTTGACTGGAATTATACTCAGTAAAATTGTTTTCATATCTTTGTGGGATTTTCAAACTTGGTATAGTATTCCCAAAAGGGTATAGCTTAGTCTGTTACATTGTTTTATAGTCAAAAGTCGATCTACTTTTAAAAATATAATATGTAATAGACATATTATTGCTTGCTTAGTAATATTATGAAACATTTGGTTTATATATCGTCATGACAAATCATAATGAAACTAACTATATTTGATATACCTCTAGCTATAATCAACAAATAACTGTATATCTTTAATAATATTTCCTATTTTGATTAGTTTGTTTTTGATTTGTCATTTCTAAATACTAATGTCAAGTTTCATATCAAGACTCAGCAAGGTATTCTACGTTCATTACATTTTTCAAAAATAAAAGTAGCTGACTTTAAGCAATTAAAAAATATATCCAACTAGGCTATACCTATTTTGGAACACTATACCAAGTTTGGAAATCCCATCAAGTTTTGGATGCAATATTACTTAGCATCATTGCCATTACTGAACCTGACAAAATCGACTAAACGAGAACTAAATGTTCAAAAATTTCCAAAATGCTCAGAATACTCAGAATGCCTTTTTCTCTTTTTACTGATATATCTCTCAGGGCTGATTGACATCTAAATAATCTCGGAATCGTCTCTACTACTGTCAATCAACTAAATTGAATAATTACTTATCTAGTATCGACAATCTAACGATAGTCCTCAGTGCATATCTGATGAGACAAAAGGGGTAATCACAAAATCCTGTGAGCAAAATATATCTGATCGCTTAAAAGCAATTATAGTGAAGAGATGTACGTTCTCATATGAATGAATATGTGTAGATATGATTGCAAATGGGAATTAGCAATAAAGAGGATATCAATTGTAAAGTAAGGAAGTACGATAATTGCTAGTATATCAAAATCACTTCGCAAGGTTACTATATATGAAGGGTACTTGTCTGGCCTTGGCTGCCAAGTATACTTATAAGGCCAAGTATGCCTGTGAGCTATGTATACTTACAAGGCCAAGTGTACCTGATACTGCTATTATATCTTATAAGTAATATATCATCAGGTACTCTCAATACATAGTTATCTACGATTGCTCAACTGATAACCTAATCCGGATAGTATAGATATCAACTCTATACATTATGAAATCTCTAGATGATATTACTCATTTCAATTACCACAATCATCGAAAGCAGATAGCCATTGATATAGCCAACTATACTGCTTATAAGGAATAGATAGTTTGTACCGACTGCATACTATAGAAGGAACAAATTCTAACTTTATTAGATGCCTATATATATTCTCAACGTTTCCAATGTACTCAATGCAATGTGGTCCATATACAGGTTCCAACCATCAGCATACTTCCTACCTATACACCTAGTTTTTACAAATATTATCAGTATTGGCCACAGCTTTGTATTTTAGAGAGTTATTACATTTTTCATTACAATGATTCAATTAGTTTGGTTTCATTAGTTTATATTAAGTTATATACAGATAGCTCCTTCCACATTGTATGATCAATGTCTAAAGTATCCAAAATTAGTCAACTGAATGTGATAATTAGAATACTATTATTCACAATCGATTCGGAAAAGTAGTATAATAGTCCAAACTATTCAAATACAGGGAAAAGAGTAGAAAGAATATAAGGAGGATAAGTACAATTCTTTTCACTTGTTGGACAACTCTAGAAGTTGTGCAACCAATGATTTGAGTATCCGAGGTTGATACACTCAATGCAATAAATTGAATGGTATTATCCACAATTGATTTGGAGAAGAAATACATTCGTCAGAACTGAACAATCTCAGAAGGAGGAGGAGCTGTAGAAGCTAACATTTGTACAATAATTGGAGTATCTGAGTTGATTACTGAAGTACAACAAATTGAATGGTGCCATTCACGATCAATTTCAAAAAGAACTGCAATTGTCAGAACTGATCAAATACATAAGAAGAAGGAGCAGGAATAGAAGAAAGTAGAGTACCATTCATTCTGCTTGTTAGGTAACTATAGAAGTTATATGACTGATAATTTGCGTATTTGAGCTTGATCAACTCCATGTATTGTGGGACTTAGAGATAATCAGAGCAAAAGAAAAGGGGTCATAGCAATTTTTCAGCAATATCATTGGTTGACAAATAGTTAATTATACAACACTTTAGATTGTACTGATAATTGAATAAGTTGTTTTTTGAAAAGTTCTTTACACAATTCATACTTTTGCAAGGGTTTTTTTCACCGCTTCCAGTTTTTTAGAGATTCAAATCAATGTACCAACTGTACCCATTGCAAAAGCAACTTATGTAGGTATATATTGTACCTATGGATGCAAAAACTTTTCCTGATGTCTGCCAACTCATATGTTGAATAGAATAAAAATAGCTCAAAAGCTGTAAATATGACAGTTTCTGAGTTGCAAGGTCTTTGATAACTATATATATATAGATTACCTATAATAATATACTTTATGATAGAAAAAATACCATTTATCTAGAGGTTAAGAGATGAAACGTTTATGATTGGTCTGGACTATAGAAGTCTGAAGGATTGATATCAGTAGGAAATCTATTCATTAAAGGAGGAGAACTTAGCTGAAGGTGCGCAGAAGATTCTACTGAGAGTAGATGATAGACTACAGAAGGAAAGACATTGGTATAAAAGATAGTTATATAGAAAAGCTTATGACAAAATCATACATAGAAGTAATTATTAGAGTGGAAAGACATCGGTATAGAGATCTCTGAAATTTCTGAGGGTAGAAGAATAGGTTTCTTGACAAAAAGAACAAACAATTGGAAAGCCAAATTTATTTGTTTTGAAAATTTATCTTTAGTTACTTTCATGTCCTAAGCATATCTTCATTACTTCTATTGAAAGTAAGTTCTGGAAGAAGTAGAGATACTACGTATACTGATAAATCTGAAAAGACGTTCCCAGTATTTCAGTAGGTATCGTTTAACAAGATAGATATATACTGTAGAGAGAACTTGAAGGGGTTAACATAAGGTACAGCTCAGCGGAGGGCATGGAACATCAAGGGATATGTAAGTACCCATGATACTGGATGATCTGCGAGGATAAACTGATCGCTTAGACTAAGAATAAACTATCGTTACTTTATACTACTATATTGCCATTGGTAGTAATACTTTCCAATTGGTTCCTCCTACACCTTATGCTTGTTGGAGCCCAATTTGAATCGAGAGACAGTACTTAGAATGATCACAGATGGCTTTTCGATGGAAAAAAAGACAAATATCACACATGAAACACTACAATGTGTAATGGCGATGCCAGGTGCACTTGGCTCCCAAGCATACTTGGTCTTTTCAAGTGCACTCGGCTACCGGGGCCGGGTAACCGCCCTTCACATATAATCACCTCGCAAAATACTTTTGGCACGCTAGCGATTATCTTACTTGCTTTACCTTACAATTGATATCTTTATCACGTATCCTCATTTGCAACCGTATCTACACATATTCACCCATACCAGGACGTACATCCTGATACTATAATCTCTTTTCAGTTACCAGATATATTTTACTCATGGAATTTTGAAATTTATTTACTTTTCAACGCCTTGCGACACGCTATAACCTCCGCGTCTGAGAACCATCAGTCGATTGTGGATACAAGATAAGTAATCATCCAATTGAGTTGATTGACGGTAGTAGAGACAATTGCGAGATGATTAAGATATCAATCAATTTCAAAGAGACGTATCACCTACCATGATAGATAGACACCTCTGAGAATCTGAAATGTCTCTATCCACGATCTACACCAAGTATCATCACTAGATCAATAGATCAGGATAAGTATACCTGTCAATAAAGTCAATTGACCGCTGCAGAGACGATTCTGAAGTCAATTGTCTCTGAGTGTATTGTCACCTACTCCATATAATGATTTTAAACGAGTCGCAATACCTCACTTTTTGAGACCTATAAGTATTGAAACTTCATAAGTATTCCTATATCGAGTCAATTGACTATTGCAGAGACCATTCCGAGGTAATTTGGGGGTCAATCGATTCGAAGATGTCGCATCACTGACCACGATCATTATACGTTCACACACATACTCTCATGACTAGTGTTGGCAACAAACCGTCCGGAGTTTGTACCATTGACGAACCGATTTGATCCGTGCGAACCGGATCTTTGCCAAACCTTTCGCCTCAAACCCCATCATTTCGACCTAAAAGCGCAATCAAAAATAAGTAAGCGAGTTCTTGTCCGATCGGCACGATTTGTAGCGCATCTTGTACCTAACTTCTTCCGCTACAGGATTCGCTACAATTCGTACCGATCGGACAAGAACTCGCTTACCTATTGTCGTTCGAAGATAGATGGTTTGCGAACCGGTTCGGACAAACCTCAGAACTTCGTTCAAATCTCGGATCGAATCCGTGTCGAACCCCGCCTTGGATCGATCCGAGACGAACCGATCCGCTTCGTTGCCAATACTACTCACGACTATAAGTATCGAAGCTTGATAATTACACCTAAATTAAGTTAATTGACGATGGCAGTGACGAATCACAGATGATTTGAAGGTCAATTGATTCCGAGGAACATATCACCAGCCCTTATGACCACTGCAAACCTTTATCAATGTCACTCTAACATGTCGATTAAATGGTTCCATGATACTACTTTTCCAATGCATCACTACTTGGAACCCATACATATTATCATCGCTAGGATTATAATTCGAGATAGGTATTCCATCAATCGGAGCTGGTTGACATGAGCAGAGCCAATTCCGGAACGATTCGGAGGTCAATCGATCCTAATTCACTCATGATCGGCCTGATGGCCACACTCGAGAAGACCTCGAAAACTTGTTCGATGAGATCAATCACATAAATATGAACGATAAAAGGCAACCTATTGAGCAGCTCGAAGTGCTAGTGAAGCCCTTTTCTTGACGATACCCTTATACGCATCGACTCATCGTTTCTACGATAATTACTACTGAACGCGTCGGTTCATTGACGATCGAGTCTGGCGAGATGTCACCAACAATCAACACGTTCGATGAAGTGCACTTGACAATTACCTTCCTACGAGCTGAGCAGAAGCTCGAAAGCATATATACGGAGAAATACTACCGATAGGTTGAGTTCAAGAGCCAGATAGTGGAGCTGCAGTGACAGATCGTGAAACAGCTCTGAGTGGGAAGTTTAATTATGAATATTCTACAAGTGTTAAGCAGATCAAAGCCATGTTCGATTCTACAAGACGGATGAGTAAAGAAGTCGGATTTGTCTCATATCGTTTACGAACATATCGATCGATACCTGATCGCAACTACAATCAAGATTACCCTTCAGTGAGATTCAATCCAGTTACCAATCATCGTTCGAGAAACCGGCAATGCCATACGAGACAACAATGACTACTGATAGCATGATACCGATTGTTATCATCGTGGGAGTGATACAAGTCGGGAGTAAATCGATTCTCAATCGACAACGAGCGATCCTTCGCACATGAGAGTCGTCTTATCTCTAGACAGGATGGACCTTTCCTTCATCTTATTCAAGCGGGATGGATGTCTACTTGGTTGCATTCCTAGGTGGGATGGACCTCTCCTTCGTCTTATTCAAGCGAGATGGATATCTACTTGGCTGCCGAGACAACTTCCAAATGGAAAGACCACTGGCAGCAACGGCTACCAAGTCAAACAACAACGGTCGTTTGACATCCAGTACAAACTCTGTAGAGTATTGAGTATCTTCATGACACCCAAGCTGCAAAGGCGGCTCGGCGTCCGGGACGAACCAGCATTCATTGCAACCTCGAGCCTCAATGGCAGGGGAATGAAGTCTGCAAGAGAAAGTAGAAAGCTACTCTCGGTTCAGTATTTTGAAAGCTTGGTATTGGTTGACGAATCGGATGTCTTAATTGTGCCCATGAAGGCATACCATTTGGTTTTGGGATTACCTTTATTCAAGGTCCGAAACCCGGAGATCGACTGGAAAGCCGGTCCACTCACAGCCTTGCGAACTCTGAGTGGGCTGCTGGCTACCACCTTAAATCGCAATGGAACCCCATATGCGGATACCAATGGAACTTCACAGGGGCATGGTGGTAAGCCTCCTGACATTTGTTTCCTTGGAGCAATCGCATTCAAAGATATTCTTGAGAGCAATAAGATCGACAATGCATTCGTCCTACGATTGGGGAGTGCATCGGGCTGCTGGGAACATCATTATGGAGCGAGATCATAGGAGAAGCTCCATTGCTGGATGGGCGAGCAGGGAGCAGCAGAGGTAGTTGCGGCAGAAGAGTTACCAACAATACGGAGCTTGAATGACTGCTACCAGCTCACCGAGTCACAAAGAGAGTACTGGATGGTAGGGGATTTCCCATCGAAGATAACTCACTATGACAAGGGCTCCTGGATTTCAACCTTCGCTTCCATTCTCATATAAGAACTTAATACTAATATTTGCAGATGGAGCGGACAAGACCGAAGCACCAGTAGTACCGACCGACTATGGTGGTCATATACCAGCCAAGTATCAAGAATTCGTTGAGATCTTTAGTAAGATCAAGGTAGAGACGCTGCTACCATACAAGTCAATTGACCATGCAATCAACTCCGGATACAAGCTGCCATATAGGTGTACCTATTACCTGTCAGAGGTTGAGTCAAGAACTCTAAAGGCCTATATCGAGACAAACCTGACCAATGGTGTTATCCAGCAGTCATCATCACCAGCGTCAGCACCTTTATTTTTCCAAGAAGGACGGCGACTTGAAACTCTGAAGTTAACTACCGAGCTCTCAATACGAGCACAATCAAGAATTGAAATGGCTGCTTGATGGATGGCACTTATTGAGCCACAGGAAAGCCGCAAAATACAGATTTTCAAGTGCAGGGTGCAATCGTACATGCTCTTGAGAAGGATAACAAGTCTTCTTGCCGATATGGCGATACAAGATTACATTTTAAGTCTATCCCTTCTTTAAGAAACACTTACTTTATAAGAAATTCTGCAAGACTTGCAATTGAATGCAGAAACATACATACGAAGTCCCAATGGCAATCGAAACCATCTTATCAATGGGAAAATAGATAAGAATCGACACCACATGATTGTCTTCGACGGAGCACCAACTTCAAAAAGAGGGGAATGACCGTTCCGGAATCGGAGAAACTACAACTACCACAAAATCCGTACCAGAAGTACTGGAACGATAATCCATTATGCTGCAGACATCATGTGCACTTGACCTTGTGAGTACACTTGGCTCACAGGCGCACTTGGTCTCATGAGTGCACTTGGCTCTCAGGTGCGCTGGAAGTCAATGAGATCTTATCGGCCTACAACTTCACTATCAAACACCTGAAAAGTACAATAAACTCCGCTGATAGCCCGTCAAGACGGCCCGATTATGCAATCGGCTATGAGAAGCCTGTCGGATATCTCTTGGTGACCCTGATAGGTGGACCCTACGATGATCTACTGGTATTTAAGAAGTCCCAGGCTACTGACCCAGTGGCGGTCGACGTCTCGGGTAAGCTAGTCGATAACCCAATATATCCAGCCGACGCCTGGGAGCGAACGAGAAGTCAATGGCTATTCTACTGGTCTTCATCACCGAATTGGAAGTACCACCGAATGTATCGAATGCACAATCAGCTATAATCAATGATCAATGGAGTCAACCGCACCCAGTACTAGCGGCAGAGAGCAAGCCAAATCAGCAGTCGAGATGTCAAGCCATACGGAATTCGAACCGACTGCAATACTTAATGGATGTATGAAAAGGCTACCGCGATAGACCTTCAGAGCCGAGAGCGCAAATGCACCGAATTACATGGTAACTATGTCTTTGTACAGGGAATGCTTACGAATTAGATATATCAACAAATGAAAATGATCTGCAATTGGCCCTGAACGAAATCATGATGATAATCGATTGAAGTCACCATAGATAGTGGCGATTAACCATATCAGGCTTGAGTTTAGAGTGTGTACCCTACAGCTAGGCTCGGAAGGGCATGGTATGTACAAACTCACTACTTTCGTGGATTTGGAAGTCAAAGGCATGGAGAATGACTGCCTTGATTTATATGGAGCAAAAGTATACTTGATTACCTTTCAACCAATCTGAAGCAGAATGACAACGGAAAGTCGAATCCAGATAACCGAAATACAAGTCAACTTGCAGCCAATCGGTGAGACACATATGATCAATGCCGAGAGCGGAGACTATCACTGATGAGGTCTGCCGTGTTCTTGGATATACGAAACCACAGAGACATGGAAATCATATGAATCTGAGAGCTCTCAAGAGCAGCTATGATCAAGATAAGTACATACAATTATGCTATTTGACTGCTGCAGAGATGTATTCCCAGCCACGATGGCCTTACCCCTCAGATGACGTTCAAAAATGTGTTCGAAGAGAGAAATCGTATGGCGGAAGCCTATGGTACCACCGATTCTAGCATCACCGAGCCAGTACTATGGAGATCAATTGCTTCGATTCGGAGAAAACTGGAAGTCCACTTGGATATGTGGAACCATGGACTTGGAGGCCAGCTGCTGGAGTGGCTTTATTCGGAGGTGAACTTGGAGGAATCAGGGTCAATTGGATATTTCCTTCTTGCTTTCTACTTCTTTCTTTCTTTCTTCTCTTCATTTCTTATAGATCTTGGCCCGATATAAATGGTGTCGGCATGGGTTTTACCACCTACGACAGGAGGTGGATTTTACCATGTACTGAATCCGCCGTGAGGCTGCCACAATGGCACCAATCAGTCGTGGGACTTATGCAGACATACTAAGGTGTACGCACCTTATCTTGCCTTTCTTAATGTATATATATGTTGCAGCCCAGGAGGTCTGCTGATAAAGAGGGGGATGATGTAATGGTGATATCAGGTACACTTGGCTCTCAAGCATACTTGGCTCCCAAGCGCCCTTGGCCTTCTCAAGAGCACTTGGCTGCCGGAGCCGGATTACCGCCCTTCACATATAATCACCTCGTGATGTGCTTTTGATACGCTAGCGATTATCTTACTTACTTTACCTTACAATTGATATCTTTATCACGCATGCTCATTTGCAACCGTATCTACACATATTCACCATAAGAAGACGTACATCCTTACACTATGACATAAACAGAAAAATACCTACTGCTGCTCGCCTTAATTCTTGTATCACTGGAAACGTCACTCCAGGTTTACAAGTACAAGTAGTACCCTTACTGCTTTCAGGACTTGCTTGCGATGGAAGTTATAAAGATTCGCTCAGGATGTAAAAGTCACTAAAGATAAAGATTCAAGACAAAGATGTTTGGCTTTCCAATATGTATATTGTTAAGGCTTGTTCTCCTCGTCAAGAAGCTTACCCTTCTATCCTCGAAGATTCCAGAGGTCTTTATACCTCTATCCTCTCGCTCTAACAATTACTTCTATCTATGCTTTTCTCATGAGCTCCTCTACCTAATCTTCCTTTTGTACCAATGCCCTTCCTGCCCTTCCACGCTCTTCTGGATCTTTCGCATCTTTTTGCTTTGATTTCTAACTCAGACGAATAAAACCCCTACTGATTTCAGTCTCTCGAGCATCTGTGGTCCGGACCTATCGCATGAGCAAAAACAGATATTTGTTGATTAAGCTTATTCAATGTACTGCAGCCATGAAGGCTGAAATACAATATGGGTATTGATGAGAATGGACCTTTGAGTTGCATCGTAGTGATGATATTCTGAAGCTTTTGGTATTCTTTAATGAACGAGCTACAGTTGTGCTTTTATTTCTACGAACTCTCCATGCTACTTTCATCAACACTTTGGTTAAATCAAATACCACAGGCTTAAATGGAATTGTGATCCCATTTGAGGTGAAAAATAATTATCTTGTCTTCATCGTCGAGATGTTTGAAATACGCCTTCATTGGCTTTATTCAAACCCCTTTCAATTTGTATGGCCATCTCTTATGCTCTCTTAATTTTTCATATCCACGATAGTAGTCTTCCTTAACTTACTCAAATTGATAAGACTATTCATTTGATTTAAGTTTGTATCTAATGTCACCGTAATAATTTTTGTTCGTAGATGATGTGCTCTCATAATTCATACAAGTTGACATCACAAATAGTCATCACAAATATTATTTCAGTAAACTCTCAATTTTATATAGTGCTTACTGACCAATGACAATTACGATACTAAAGATTACAAGTATCTATCCAATGATTGTGAAAAAGAAATACAACAATCTTAAAAACCAAAAAGCCATATTGTGAAGACCAAATTATGTGTTACCTCTCCATTATGTATATTCTCTCCGTCAGATACCCACACTCGCTTTTTCAACAGTCATTAAAGACAGATATATTGAAGTCAAAGCTCCCATAATCCTCTGAACTAATATTTTCGGTGTCCGCAATATTGAAATTGTCATTGTAATTGTCATTGATGTTGTTGGTGTTGGTGTTGCCGGTGCAGCTAACATTAACAGTACTGGAGATGATATCATATCGCACATGATATGATAGGAGTGCAGATTATACAGCTTTAATGTTGGTGGTCATACGATGAAATGTATTGTCGGAAACATTAGTATGCTCTTCAGGGATATACAATACGTACTCCTCCTTGTATACTCTCTGGTCATTGTACCGCATTGATGCATTCACCTTGACAACTCCTGTCCATCTTGGCCTTCAACCAATCATCATTTTGACGTCTTGGATTGTCATGGTTTGGACCTCAGGTGAGGTAGAAAGGAACTCGACTTCAAGACGATAAAATACAACTATGCAGTAACAGTTAGTACTCATAATCAAATATGATTGAATGTGATCTTACGATGTGCACCTTCACCAGAGCCAAACTGAGCTGGTAACTTGTATTCTCCAGTTTTTCATGCTCCAAGGCAATAGTGAATTGCAGTCGCAGCTAGTACAAGAATATCGAATTGATCATATTGATCATTCTACGGGCTTTTATTCCCAATTGTCTTACTCCTGCAAAGTATGTCTCGTAAAGTAGATCCACGATTTTGGTCACCATGAAATGATACTTGCAATTCTAAAAGATATATTAGACAATACATTTCGACGTTGTTTAAAAACATACTATTCTCGTCTGCTCAGGGCATGTGAATCAGTCTTGATTGAGGAGGTGTGTGACGTATTGTTTGAGTCTATTCTGGACTATTGTTCTGAAGCTATACAAGGAATTCACCTTCTGCTTATACTGATAGATCATTGCCGAGTATGAAAAGGTAATCTTGCCAAGAGCCTTAATATCTTATCAGACTAAAATCATCATAGAGAGGATAAAATAAATACCACCGAAATGTATACATGAGGAGAATTGATGTTTCTCATTGTCGGATTGAATTTTGTGACGTAATGATACCACCACGACTAGATCTGGACAGTTTTGACAGCATTAGTAGCGTCATAGTTATTAAACATTGCATATCTGCTGGTGATGAACTTCACTTCAGCAAGAACCAATAATTCTATACCAGAAAGTGTATGTTGAATACGGTATTCTGCTCCAACTATTTGTGCTGACACCTTGTCAAGGGGTTCCACTCCTCTCAAACTGCTTTTAAGACCACCCAGTGCGCACCCCTTTCCTTATATATCATGAGCTATAATAATGATTAGAATATGAAAATCGTCATTTCATTATCAGAGTCCATACCTTCTTGCGAGAAATCTCCAAGGTCCTTTGCTCCTTCTCATAATCATAATAGATTTCAATATGAACCTCTCTTCGACTCTGGATGTAAGGTTGGATGCAAGGAGGAGTTAGTTGGTGCAGAGCAGAGTACTTGCTGATACATCTTTGAGAAGAGAATTGTACATTTTCTTCATTAATGTGGCGATAATCGTACGTATCAGGAATTTCTGAGAGCTCGTTATCACCATTATCATCTTGTCTGGATGGTCGATGACTTAAATTGGATGGAAGTGGAGAATGCTTGCACCTACAAGTCATTTAATTGGAAAAGTGTATATAACATCAGCAACAAATGAAAAGGTTTACTAAGCATTCTGAGCATTTTGAAATTTAAGTTCTCGTTTTCTCAATTATGAAGCGTACTTTGACTGGAATTATACTCAGTAAAATTGTTTTCATATCTTTGTGGATTTCCAAACTTGTTATAGTATTCCCAAAAGGTTATAGCTAAGTCAGTTGCATTGTTTTATAGTCAAAGGTTGGTCTACTTTTAAAAATGAAATATATAAAAGATATACTATTATTGCTTGCTTAATAATATTATGAAACTTTTGGTTAATATATCTTCATGACAAATTATAATGATACTAACTATATTTGGAGTACCTCTAGCTATAATTAACAAATAACTGTATATCTTTAATATTATTTCCTATTTTGGTTAGTTTGTTTTGGATTTGTCATTTCTAAATACTAATGTCAAGTTTCATGTTATGACTCAGCAAAGTATTCTATGTTCATTACATTTTTAAAAAATAACAGCAGCTGACTTTAAGCAATTAAGAAATATATCCAACTAGGCTATACCTATTTTGGAATACTATACCAAGTTTGGAAATCCCATCAAGTTTTGGATGTAATATTACTCAGCAATATTCCCATTACTGGATCTGATAAAATCAACTAAATGAGAACTGAATGTTCAAAAACCTTCAAAATACTCAAAATGCTCAGAATATCTTTTTTTTATTTTGCTGATGAATAACGAAAGAATTAATGAAATATAAACAGCGCAAATTAAACAAGATACAGAGTATATGAAAACTGTAAAAAATATGATAATAATAGTTGTCGCATGGATGTTCTTTATCGTATATTAATCAAAATAGTAGATGGATCTACCCATCCAACTAATCCGCTGATATTGGCTGCTCCCATCAGAACACGTACCATCACTTGAAAAGTGGTAAGTCTACTGAATTTTAATTCTTCTAAAAAGCAAAAATTATCGTCTGGAACATTGGGCTGCACACTACTGACCAGATTAGAGTTGAAATACCGAGGGTACCAGAGTGTGGTGTATGTATACGGTATAGACAATAAGGTGTAGTATACAGTTATGGTATAGGCTACAGAATTTGTCGTTTTGGCAACCAAAATTAGATTTGAACAGTGTATTAGTATTTGAGCACATCGGCAAGGTAGCTTGAAATAGCAATCATCGTATGAACCTCAATTAGCATCTGAAATCTCATTAGGTGTAGTATAGACACTAAATTGCAGACACCAAAAATTGATTCTATATCTTGGAGCATTTAAGTTTACAATTGAAAACGTCGAGATGACAACGACTATTGTAATTCAAACTACACAAACACTGCATAAAAAAACCTATTCCATTGCTACCCAATTACCCCAAAATAAACTCAAGCAAAAATCAAATCAAACAAAAAGTAAACAAATCCCAAGCAAAATCAAGCAAATTATAATCGAAACGAAAATCCATTTCCAGTCAAATTCCAGAGGAAATTGCCAATCACGATTTCTATTGTCTCAGTTTTTCTTTCGCTTTTTATTAGGCTTCAAATGGGCTTTCAAACCTGGAGATAGAGGGTTAACCAAATACTTATAGTCGTGCAGCCAATTGATACTTTCCTCATCCCAATTCAGGAGTAGATAGTCGTCACTCCAAATGGTGTGGCCCCTGTTCTGAACAATCGTCAAATAATATTTTTGACGAATTAGCCTCCTCTGGACAAGTTTCTCCCTGGCCATGAGATTCACTAAGAACGATGGAAGGCTGCGAGGTCTGGATCTAGAAGATGCCAATTCGTCATCAGATTCTTCACCTATATCTTCAATCATCTCTTCCTCCTGAGGAAGGATTTCATCGAGCGGTAGGAATGACCTTCTCGCAAGTATTGAAGTATTCAGAACTTCATCATTTCACAGTAGAATGTAATAAAGTATTCAGACTTTCAAATTGGTCATCGATCGAAGCCATGGAAGTGTTGTATTGTCATTAAATATGGGAACCTCATCTCCAACTCACAGTCCTTTATCGTCACCCGGCTCGAATCTGACACCCCACAATTCCCAGATTCTCCGTAAGGGATCAGGTATCCCTTCATTCACCATCTTTACAATGGCCAATATAGTAGCCTCAATGACACTCGTAAGTACTGTGAACAATGAAAGGTCATCTTTATTGAGCCATTGCCATCGGAAGATCTTTTCTCCATCATGTTTCTGTACTGTGATATGATTGACATATACAATGGCATAATTGAACACTTCCTTATCGGGAGGAGTCACTGGATATTGATGCTTGATTGGTATTATGTCCTCATCACCATCTAATTTTGTCAGCTTTGAAAAAGTGATCACCACGATACAGAATATACCTGATTTGACGTTTCGCTTTCTCTTTGGTATACTCTCCACTGGCGCTCTGCCCTTCCTCCTCCTGATGGCCATTTCCGCAAGGTTGTTAATGGCAATTTTGAATTTTCTTCCATCTGTATTATTAGCACTAGGATCTGCTTCCTATCGATGAAATCATTCTGTCTGATAAGCTCAATCGGAGATTGAATTGATGTATTGTTTGATCATGCCATCCCATTCAGCTTTGCTTGCTTCCTTTTTGCCGCAGATATCAAGACTTGAAGCAATGCTAAAAATTGACTCTTTGATGTGATTGGCCTTCTTGCCTGTTATTCCCTTCTCTTCGTAGAGCTCCAATTCTTCCAATATCCAATTAGGTTTTCCGATACCCTTTTTCGCGACCCATACTTTGAGTGGTTAAATTGGCATCTAGACAAAGTTAGTATATCTAACGATGAAGTTCATCGTTTGAACAGGACAAAAGAATTTACGTTGAGAATAGATACTAAATATATACGAAACAATAGAGATGGATTTCGAGGATGGCAAAGATAGACTCGAACGTTGGTGATATCAACTTGAAATGAGATTAAGATAATGATTATTGCAATGGCTGGTAAGGATGAAGCCAAAGTACGATAGAACCTCTTTCCCTGAGAAAGGAAAAATGAGATCAGGGGTTTTACCGGATATCTCTGCCGAAAATAAGCACTTATTTTCTCTACTACATATCTTTTCTTTGCGACGATGAAAATATATATCCAATGAGTTTGATTAATTGTACACTTTGCAATTATTGCAATAAGATTTACCATTACACTGGTATATACATCAATCACCTCCAACGTTACTATTCAGAAAGGGTATATTACATGCCTCTGGAGCAGAATCCTGATGAAGGATACACAATTACTACTGCTAATGATATCCTACTTCCAGACTATTTCTCTCTATAGCCAAATGACCTGTTTCAACTCTCCGACGATGATTTTCCAAGTGAGGAGGATGACAATGACTATACGGTTCGACTACAGCTGACTTTCGAGTCGAATAAACTATAATCGATGATATTGGACTCACATAAAGCCGGCAAGGCAACAGATAGTGATTTCGATATTTTGGATGACAGAATCGACCAATGGTCAGCATTTTCTTGTAAGCAAAATATCGTTTGGTACACTGATGTGTCAAGTACAAACTGAGTAGGATTGCCATCGATGAGCTGATGAAGCTTCACAGGGTAAATACAAACTTCACATCTGCATATTGTAAGGACATACATCCTCGTATGGGTGAATAGGTGCAGATACGATTGAAAACAAGAATAAGTAATGTGTATCAATTATGTGACGTGTAGGTAAGATAATAACTAGCGTGCCAAAAGTACTTCACAAGGTGATTAAATGTAAAGGGCGGTTATCCGGCCTCAGCAGCCAAGTGCACTTGGAAAGGCCAAGTATACTTGAGAGCCAAGTATGATTGAGAGCCAAGTGCACTTGGGAAGGCCAAGTGTGCTTGGAAGCCAAGTACACCTGGCATCGTCATTACATCATCCCCCTCTTTATCAGCAGACCTCCTGGACTGCAACATATATATACGAAGAAAGACAGGATAAGATGCGTATGCTTTTGTACGTCTGCATAAGTTCCATGACCGATCAGTGCTATCGTGGCAATCTCACAGTGGATTCAGTGTACAGGAAAATCTACCTCCAGTGGTAGATGGTAAAATTCGTGCCGACGTCATTTATACTTGGCCAAATCCATAATAAGAGAAGAGAAGGAAACATCCAATTGACTCTAGATCCTCTAAGTCCATCTCTGAACCGTAGTCCACCTCTGAATCATACCGCGACGGTAATGTCGATTATGGCCGTGGCTTCCTTGGGTGCTCCCGATGGAAATCGTCGACTAGTTCTTGAGTATTCTTGAGATTCTCAGCCAGCTCCCAGCTTGTACGTAGGTAGTTATAACCGGCCCACTGAACGAGATAGTGGATCTTCCGGTAGCATCGCTTGTAGTCGAGAATTCAATCGACCTCCCACTCATCTGTATCATCGACAATCATTGGCTGCAGTTCTGATGGTGGCTGCCCGATGGCAGTCGGTGAGTACTTATCAAGCAGAGAGACGTTACATATGTTGTGAATACGTATCATCTTTGGCAAGTCTAATTTGTAAGTATTCTTATTGATAACTTTACTCACCATGTATGGTCCCATATACTTGTAATCTAACTTCTTTGATACTCTCGCCATCTTGATATTCCGAGTCGAGAGCCAGACCTTATCCCCAACCTCGAACGTCATTTCCTTGCTGCCGGCATACTGAGTCTGGCGGTCTTGGGCTTCCAGTAAGTGTTCCCAGAGAGTGCGGTGGGTCTCTTTCAGCCCGGCTGCAAAGATATCGGCTTTGGCTTCCAACTTCAAGCGGGCTGAGACCTTGGGTATCTTGAACTGCATCGTCAGATGGTAGTTATAGTTGGCCCAGAAGGGGGTCATCCTTGTCGAAGTATATACCGTGCTGTTGTAGGCGAATTCTGCTAATGGTAAGAGCTCCATCCAGTTATCCTACTCATAGTTGCAGAAAGTCCAGAGGTACTGTTCCATCATCTGATTCTGCCACTCGATCTGGCCATCTGTCTGAGGATGGAATGCGGTCGATAGTCAGTGATCCATACTCATGTGGCTGCAGACTCTCGCCCAGAATCAGCTTATGAATTAGGTGCCTCGGTCAGTGATGATGTCATCAAGGATACCGCGCTTGCAGATCATATGCTCAAAGAAGAATCTAGCCAGCTCTGATGGGTCGATATCCTTTCTGCAGGGCAGGTAGATCGCCATCTTTGTCAGTCGATCAACGATGACTAGGATCCCTGTGTATCCAGATGCAGTCGATTCTGGCAAATCTGTGAGGAAGTCCTTGATGACACCTTCCCAGGGTCGTGATGGTGGTGGCAATGGCATGTTGATTCTGTGGCGAGCATGATACGAAGCCTTGAATCGGTCACATACTTCACAGCTGCTGACGTACTTCCTTTTGTGAGTGTCCATCACAGGCCAATAAAAATTTCTAGAGACTAGCTCAGCAGTTTTAAGAGCTCCAAAGTGGCCCGATTCGGGATTGTCATGAAAGAGACTTATCACTTTACCGTGGAGAGCATCATCTGCAGGGACATATATCCTCCCCTCGTAGGTCAGAGCTCCAGCGATGACACTCTATTGGTTCACGTTTTCGGCTCCGGCTTTGGCTGTGGCTTTGGCTGTGGCTTTGGCTGTGGCCATTGTATTATCGACTAGCTTACCCGAGATGTTGACCGCCAATGAGTCAGTAGCCTGAGCCTTCTTTATCGCTGGTAGGAGGTTATCATAGGACTCGACTACCAGCGTCGCCAAATTCTATCCGACAGTCTTCCCATAGCCAATCTCATAATCGGGCCATCTCGATGGGCCATCCGCAGGGTTTTTCGTGCCTTCCAGGTGCTTGATTGTGAAGTCATATGCCGATAAGATCTCACCTCAGTGGACTTGTCTCCTGGAGAGCACTTTTGATGTCAAGAAGTACTGGAAATTCTTGTGGTCACACTTCATCAAGACTTTATGACGTGTACCTTCCAGATAGTGTTGCCATTGCTTGAAGGTCTTGATGATGACGAGGAGTTTCCGATCGTATGTGTCATAGTTCTGCTCAGTCGCGGAGTATATTCGAGAGTAAAAATTGACTGGCCGAAGAGTTTCAAAGTCATCATACTGGTTCAGGATATCTGCAAACGCAAAGCCGCTCGCATCCATCTAGAGGATAATCGGCTTGGCTGGGTCGAAGTGCTGCACAATTGGTACTGTGGTGAAGGCCTTTTTGAGTTTCCGGAAGGCCAGCTCGACTTCCCAAGTCCATTCCCATTTCGGCCTGATCGGCTGCGATTGATTTGATAGTTTTGGCTTACCGCTCTTGCTCTGCCCATTGGATTTTAGTAATTCCGTGAGCAGGAGGGTCACCTTAGCATATTTTCAGATAAGTCTCCTATAGAAGTTCGTGAAGCCGAGGAGGACTTGGACATCCCATACCACATTGACAGTCAGCCAATCCTCGATCATTGTGATCCAGTCTGTTTCCATGCTGACACTATCGGCAGAGATGATGATGACGAGAAAGTTGACTTCCGAGACTCCAAATTGGTACATCTCTGCTTTGCAATAGAGACCTAACACCTGCAGTCATTGTAGTACCTTCTGCACATGCTCTTCGTGCTCCTTCTCGTCGGTAGAGTAGATCAGGATATGATCGAGATAACATACAGCAACATTGTTGATATATGACTGCAGACAGTCGTCGATGTAAGACTGAAAAGTAGCTGGTACGTTTATCAGGCCAAATGGCATGACCTTGTACTCGAACTGACCTTATTGGATTCGGAATGCCAACTTGTACTCGTCATCTTCCTTAATGCGAATAAGGTGATAGACTCCACGAAGGTCAAGTTTTGTAAAGATTTTGGCGCTGCCAACATGATCAGATATCTCTGAAATCAGTGGAAAGGGATAACGGTTGTTGATTGTGCCTTCGTTGAGAGCTCAGTAGTCCACACAGAGTCCCAAGCCATCAACCTTCTTCTTTGCAAAGAGTATTAGCACCACCGCTGGTGATAATGACCGCTAGATGAAGCTATTAGCCAGGTTTGTGTTGATCTAAGCCTTTAGAGTTTTCAACTCCACTTCCGACAGGTTATATATATATCCGTATGGTAGCTTGTGCCTGGTTTCCAGATCGATCGCATAGTGTATTGATCGGTGCGGTGGCAGAGTCTCTGCCTTGGCCTTACTAAAGACCTCAACAGATTCCTTATATTTGGCTGGTATATAATCACCATCGTCTGTACGTACCATTTCAGGCACCGAAGCTGCATTTATACTTGTTAGCTGTGTTTTGTCACTCGTCTGATGGAGGATATGAATTTCAAGGAGTAGCGGTATCAGCCAGCCCAGACACAATGGAACAAATGACTGTGGTGTACATCCTCCCTTTGTAGCTCGGCGAGCCAATAGCAGTCATTCAAGCACCATCAGATTAGCTCTTCTGCCGTAACTACCACTGCTGCTCCCTGCTCACCCATTGTGAGAGAAAATCCGTGAAAACAATTCTCGCATGGCAGCACAAATAGGAAGCTACAAAAGAGCGGCTTCGTTTCGAGAAGCGTTGCGAGGGAGTAGTCCCAGCGAGATCAAGATGCATGATTGGCTCTAAACTAAGAAACAAAAGAGAGAAGAAGAAAAGAGATGTGATGATTAGATGCGTGTCGCGCGCATTCATATAAAGTCTGAACTCCTGGCGATAACGTGATCCAGAGCCTCAACAACCCTAACCCGCCAGCAAATCCACTCATTTTGTGGGTTTAGTGGTGGGAACGATTTTTCCACCATACTGTCCAGCATCGGAGTTTCTCATCTGAGGTCCCACTGCATAATGATGCTCCCAGCAGTCTGGTGCACTCTCCAAACTGTAGGGCGAATAGGTCGTCGACCTAATTGCTCTCAAGAAGGTCATTGAATACCGTTACTCCAAGGAAGCAAATATCCTGAGGATTACCACTGCGTTCCTGCCCCTGCGAAGTTCCGTTGATATCATCGTGTAAGGTTCCATCATGATTTCCATTTGTGGCCTTGGATCCACTAGGGGTTTGCAAGGCCACCAGTCGATCGGCCTTCCAGTCGATTTCTGGGTTTTGGGCCTTGAACTAAGGTAATCCCAAAACAAAGTCGTATGCTTTCATAGGCACAATTAAGACATCCGATTCGTCAACCAGTACCAAGCTTTCAAAATACTGAACCGTGAGAGTAGCCTTTCTACTTTCTGTTTCAGACATCATCTCGCTGCCGTCAAGACTCAAGATTGCGATGAATACTGGTTCGTCTCAGGTACCGAGCCGTCTTTGCAGCCTGGGTATCATGAAGATATTCATTGCTCCACAGTCAATGAGAGCTTGTACGAGCTGCATTTCTCCGTAAACATCTCGTATGTTACGGGGATACTTATGACTGAAGCACCATCGTAAGTATGGCCGCCTACTCTTCAGACGTCGTAGGTATCCTGAAAGTCTTCCTCGTCGTGCAAGAGTTCAGAAAAGGACTCTTCCTCGTCCTCAGATGATTCAATATAATAGACCGAGGGAAGTTCTCCAGTGTAAAACCAGTGACAATATTCAAAAGCGATGTCGTAATGGGCAATGAACCCATGTGCGTACCAAGAATCGTGAGAAGTGACTGCTCGTTCACAAAGGGCGTGTGCGTAAAGAACAATAGAATCAAGGTCTCGAAAATGTAAAGACATACAATCTTCAAAGTAGAAAACTTAATAATATTTTAGATTCTTGTCCACTGGTGTGTTCTGACTGTGGATTGCTGCTAGAGCTTGATGTTTTACTTCGCAAAGGCGGTTCTTTTATAGAGCGAATTACTCGTCTACTCTCTATGATTTCAGTGTTTGTACTAAGATAGCTATGGCCTCCGATCGTTAGACTGTTTACTCGATCTCGGTAGGTTGCGCTACTTTTCCGTTTGACGTTCGGCACTTTCTAAAGTGCGAGGCATCCCATAGGTTATCCTCATGCCGCCAGGTTTTACCACGTAGCCACTATAAGCCCGTTTGCTTTTCTTCTGGTCTGTATGCAAATGCAGAAAACAGGTTTCGGCAATGACCGCTGACACGTTCATCGAACCATCACTTCCTCTTTGATATCTCGACTCAATGTTAAATCGGATAGTGGGTTTCAGGGATATATTTACTCTCATAGACTTGCGTCGGCGACCAGCCGCTGCTATGCCACGTATCGTACTTCCATCTCGCTGACTTTTACTCCCATCTCAGGGCTGCAGCTTATGTCGGACCAGCTTAACCAAAAACTGCCGTTACTCGGAAATGACGACCCACACACAAGTTCTCAATAGGTAGACTGAACTACCGGGGCGCAGTTAACATATGGAGTCCCTAGACTGTATAGTTATCCCCATAGTAAAGTCCCGCTTCTCGAACTCTAACGTGTGCCTGCCGGAGAGTGTAGAGGCGTACCCCGCTCTAGCCGGCTATCCCATATTGCTGATAAGGTAAAGTAGTTCTGGTCGAAACGATCATGCACGGCTGACTCGTATGTCCCCGCAATGGCGTGATCGTGCTTCATCAACTCATGACGTCCCTAACTATCAGAGGTATAGGCATATAGTAGCATACCATCCTAAGTGTTCGGATCTGATGTATCCGCCAGCTAAGTGTCGTGACTATCGCTGTTCGATCGAGAAGGTGCACTGCCCTCGCGCGGGTTAATCATTCCGCTTTGTCCGGGCTCGGTATTGGATATGCATAGCTTCGTCGCTCAGAGGATAGGATAGCTGCGGGTGTGATGTTGACCATCCATAGTAACAGGTGGCCAACCGCAGATTGCCATGGATATCCTCCGTACCTCGTGCACCTGCTAAGGGACAACCCCTAACAGTACCTCCCTCTCTAGCTCTGGTGACCTCAACAGAATCTCCATCGTAAAAAGTGTTCAAACAATAGATACCACTCAGACAGCGTGTGTCATATAACTTCGGGTATAAAAATTAAAAATAAAAATAAAAATTTTAATATAATAATAACCTCCGCGTAACTCAGTGCGGTTTGAGTTTAACAAATGAAATTCATAATTTCCTTCTCTTTCGTACCAACGATTTCTTTCCTTGCAATCTCCACCGAGAGTCCTTTTCCATTACTGGATTCTTGGTGTAGTATTCGGCAATAAGTTCGGGGGCGATGTCGTTAAGATGTTCCCATGATTCCCAAGTATTTTCGTCGTGAGAATACCCGGACCATTTAACGAGAAAAACATGCTTTCGGTGATCGTTGTCTGTTGGTCCGCTAGCGACGATTGATTCGGGTGTCCAGCCGCCATCATCAGCCTCGATTTGAGGTACCTCTCTCTCTAAGGAATTACCCCGATAAGGTTCGAGTAAAGCAATGTTAAAGGCAGGGTGAATTTTCCACGTAGTGGGAAGTTCAAGTCGACACCATCGCTTGTTGCCTCCAACCTTGATAATTTTAAATGGTCCATACATCTTGTCATCAAGCTTCCGACACTGTCGTTTTGTCCGAATGTTGCTTCCGTTAAGCATAACCAAATCTCCGACTTTGTACTGAGGAGCCGGGCGTCGTTTGCGATCGTAGTATTGTCCCATCTTTTCCTTAGTTGCCTCAAGCTGTGTTTCTAGACGGTGATAGACTTCAACCATATAATGTGCGTATAGTTCTGAACCAGGGTTTTGAAATTGAACCTCTGTTGGCCAGTTCGTACGTGCTTCATAACCATAGTTGGCGTAGAAGGGCGTAATCTTCGTTGACGCATGTTTCGAATTGTTGTATGCGTATGCAGCCATGGGTAGCATTTCGCTCCAGTTAGACTGTTCGTAGTTGCAATATGTACGCAGGTAGTGTTCGATGGTCTGATTGATTCGTTCGGTTTGTCCGTCTGTTTGTTGGTGAAATGCTGTAGACATTGATCGCTTGATACCGAGGAATTGGTATATGTCAGCGAGAAAATGACCGGTAAAGACTGCGTCGCGGTCTGATACTATGTCGATTGGCATACCGTGATACTTCCAGACGTTGTTGAGGAATAATTTTGTGACCGTAGACGATTCCCTTTTATCCGTGGGAATGAAGTGTGCCATCTTGGTGAACCTGTCGACTACTACCATAATATTTTTGTTTCCGTTGGACTCCGGTAAGTCGGTGATGAAGTCGTCTGATATGTAAGTCCATGGTGAGGATGGTAGTTCGAGTGGGTGTAATAGTCCATGCTTTGCGTGTCGAGGTGTTTTTGTTCTTTGACATGAGTCGCACTTGTTGCAGTATTCCCGTACGTCGTCTTCGAGTTTAGGCCAGTAGAAATTCCTCGTGATAAGTTCCAAGGTGCGCTCGCGACCGAAGTGTCCAGCGATGCGTGAGTCGTGTTCCTGGTA
>MU122486.1:0-36099 GCA_014904905.1 Wilcoxina mikolae CBS 423.85 | reverse complement strand
TTTTTCTCAGGGTACATATAATTTATATAAACTAGCTACAATTATCCAGACTGTGAAGCAAGATCCTGTAGCATCTACTCCATCCAAGCCATAGCTGGTTCATCATTCTCCTCTCCTCGCTCTCTAAAATTGATATACAATCTATGCATGAATGTATCCATTTATATATCTCTTACCGCGCGCTCTTAGGACCGAATAGAGTTACATCTAAGAATATACGGTAGCCGCCCGATATCGGCCGGGACGGTGGATGTCGGCCGGGGACGGTCATCACACCGTCCCCGACAGACACCGGCCGTCCAGCCGTCATTCTTATGCTCGGACGGGACGGACGGTTGTGGCGCCGTCCCGTCCATCCTGACAAGATCTCGGACGGCATGCAGTCCCCGGCCGTCGGACGGGACGGTTGAGAACACTGGATGCACTTGGAACAGCACCTGAAGGCGATCGAGCCGGGCTGGCTCTCGGCTGACTGGACGCGATCGAACCGGAACTGACTGGAGACAATCGAGCTGGGCTGGAGACGGTCGGGCTGAGCTGGCTGGAGACTGGCGTGACTCGATCGAGCCGGGGCTGGCTGGAGTCGGTCGGGGCCGGCTGGAGACGGTAGAGCTGGGCGGGCTGGACACTGGCTTGATGCGATCGAGCCGGGGGTGGCTGGAAACGGTCGAGCTGGGCTGGCTGGAGACTGGCTTGACGTGATCGAGCCGGGGCTGGCTGGAGACGGTCGAGCTGGGCTGGTTGGAGACTGGCTTCCCGCGATCGAGCCGGGCTGTCACTCGGCTGGCTGGAGATGATCGAGCTGGACTGGATCTCGGCTGGCTGGAGATAACCGATCTGGTCTGGCTCTCAACTGGCTCTGGACTGGATGGATGCGATTGAGCCGGGCTGGCACTCGGCTGGCTGGACGCGATCGAGCTCAGGCTGAGCTACCTGTACGAGGAAGTTAAAACTCATACACGGAAGTAAAAGCTTCAATGAGATAACGAACCAGTTTGTACGACCCACAAATATGACCAAGGTTCGTCGCAAACCTCGAACCAACTAGGTTCGACTGAACCTCAGTTCGATTCGAACTAGAATTGACGAACCCTAACCCTGTTCTGATTCATACGAATCAAATCGGTCCGTCAATTTCCTCGAACCAGTGCGGTTCGTTGCCAACACTAATTACAATTTGTGCCGATCGAACAAGAACTCGCATACTTTGTTTGGTTCGCAATTTCAGGGATGCGGTTCGTAGTTTGAGTTTATGCTTGAAACCTGGTCGAACCGAAGATAAATTCTGGATTAAAGTCCTAGAGGGTTTGATTTGTCTCAAACTGAACAGGTTAGTTGCCAACACCAGGTGCATCTTTTAGGCCAGAAGAGAAGTGCTGATGGTGGATCACAACCTGAAAGATCCTTTTCAAGTGTCATGTGTGATATCACCAATGGTTTCAACTCTTTGGTGAGCTGGTCCATTCAATTCCAGTACCTTGATGCCCAATTTGACATTGTATATGTATTGCCATACACACCCTTCATATCGATCCTTCTCCATCATCTATATCTACTCCATTTTTATCCATTTACCTCTCTCATTGTCATTGTTTCAATATATTAAACATAACCCTAATCGACACCTCAAACCCCTTATCCACAGCTCAAGAAGTTGTAATGCCATCCAAAAAGATAACATACACCCTCTCCAATTCGATACAATTGAGGACACTCTCTACCTTGATGGTCTTGCAATGCACTTCATGGCCAAGCACATTCTGAACCTTATTCGGATGTACCTTATTCACAGTGGCATGGTCAATGGAGCGATCCACTTGATGTATGATATTCAATTCTGTACTCAGCCATTACAGGGAACTTTGAACAGTTGCAAGGAATGAAGAAGCATCAGGCATCGATTCAACCACAATATGTGGAATACTGGAGTGGGTTCAAGTCATATCTCCAACACTGTTTGAATAACACTTGGGTGGAGAAGATCTAATATCACAAAGAAAAGTCACCTGTCCTACCGACCCCATTGCCGACCCCGAGTCTGTTGACTCGGACAACTGTGACAACACCATACGTGGCAAATGCAATTACAATAAAGATAGCTGGTAACCTCGGACACCGAAGCTGTAGCCACCCTGCAACAATCATACAATGCCACTTACCGTCATTGGCTCTGCCTCCCAAAGAAATCAAAACTCGATGTCATCTCCATCAATGCCGTACCCACTAGCCCAATACTTATATACCCCTTCATGGTCTCTATTGTCGACCCTGAAATCTAAGGTCCAGATAGCTATAACTGTGGGGATGGCTTCTTAGTTCACCACAACTCAAATAGATGGCAGCTCTGAAGAGTTGAGAAGCTTACCGTAACGGCCATACAATGTTCTGTTAGTAACCTCCAAACTTTCAGAGATGTTGGTAGTATACTTGGGTGGCTGGCCATATCCGGTGAAACAACTCTGTACCAAGGTAATGCAACTACATTCAATAGCAATGACTCTGAGTCTACAGCCTTGCCTGTTACAGTTTGAAACCCTTTATTTATTGTCGCTGTGCTGAAGGCAATGGCTGTTGCACCTAGAACGATTGCAAGAGCTACTCCACCACAACAACCACCATTACCACAACCACAATCATCTGTCCTGAGAAGTCCTGGTGCCACTGAACGGTCCCAGAGCACAATACCTGCTTCCAGATTAGTTGCAATAACCGCGAATGACACAACTGGAGGTCACAGCTACTCACACCTTCAGGTGTGCCTCTCACCAAGATACAAGGATTGAACAAAAGTCTGAAACAGGATAGACAGTGAACGTCACATCACAAGCGGGGGTGGAGTTACAACAACAGCGGGATGCGAGGTTGCAAATTGCTTATATTGTGGTTGAGGAAGAGACAAGATGTGAAGTTTTGCCAGTGTCAGTGGGTATTGACGAGTCATAGGAGTTAGTGGTCATTGGGATGTACCCAGATATTAATTTCTGTATGAACTTCACACCGCTTGAGGCATCACGTTTGATTCCAGAAGATAACAGTCAGCAATTTGGGTGATGGTAATCTAATGTCCAACAGCGCCGCAACTAACTAGTAAACTAACAATCATGTTATGTTCACATTTCGGGGTTGTGTTGGTTATGATTTTTGTCTATACTATTTTGATTAGGTGGAGTCGTTTTTGCATTTTGCAGAGCATTTTTAAATATCATTCAGATTTTCCTGGAATTATTGTTATTTGATTGACTTATGGTACGCGATACATTCGAGACAAGCTAATACAAAATCGTGTGAATTTGCCCCTTTATCAGAAAACCTTCTAGTTGCAATTCTCAGCAACATGACAGTCCTTTACCATCCAGCATTACCCACAGTCTATATTGTGAACTTGAAATTGCAACTATACCAACTGCAACTGCACTCTTTTTCTGCCACTCTGACTTTTCTGGTTTCGGAAAATAACCCGAACTCCAAAGCCACTGAACAATACTGTATCTCTTAGGAATAACACCAAGTCACACTCCAGACGCTGAACATTTGAGGCACATCGGATGCTTCAGATAAAACCTAATGAGCCTGGTCATGAAGTGGGAATGCACGTGTGTATACATCACCCCGGGCATTGCCCTTTTATCTCCTGAAGCAACATTTGTTACTGTTTAAGCTATACAGTGTACACAATTCATACTGACGGAAACCATGCAGTGTGAACACCTTCTGGTCCACAAAACTACGCATGTAACCCATGAGTGCCATGTACACCATAACATAATGCAATGTTTAGAGCATTCGATGTTTATACAATGCCCTCAATGGCATTCATGTCTCAAGACATGGATACAATGCAGTCAGGTTAGTGTGCATGCTTGATATTAAGGTGCAATATATAGTTTCCTGTTCTACACTCCATGCTACATGTGGCAGCCAGCTTAAATCATATCCTCTAAACTACTCTTTCTTTAACAGTCATCCACCGACTCCGACTCTATATCCTTGTACTGTTCCTCATTTTCATTTTCATTTTCATTTTCATTTTCATGCTTGTCTTTATCCTCCTCATTCTTAACCTCATCATTATCCAGCAGGAGACAACGATTTCGCTGGGTACAACTCCTGGCACTTTGAAAGTCATCAAGCTTGTTCTGCCTATCATTGTCACCATCGTCAATCCCAATCTCATATCTGAAGACAAATCTTTAGCAATGTAAATTCCGATCACAGAAATTATTGGAGGCAATTTATTTGGCTCCATGAACAGGGCTTCTGTCCCGTTCTTGTTTGATACTGATCATTGAGGCTTAGCATCTGATTGCATCTTATAGGGTCCTTTCGTGTACAGAATAAGGTTATAGAGAGCCTTCTATTTGGACTTGATTGTTTTCTATCTTAATCGCGATGGGAGATCATTTCAAATATTCATAGAATCAGTGTATGTCTCTGCAAAATAATGTTCAGAGCGATTGCATAGATTGTGAAGGCCATACTTACCGCCATTATCATTTCAATTGATATTGTACTACAATCCAGGCCTGTGGCATCAGATTCTGAAGTCATTGTTTGAAACCTTTGTTGGAGCTAAACCATCATTTCTTTGCCACTCTGTCTCTGCGTAATGCTATGCCATACACGTTAACACAATCAGTGCCAGGGGTGTCTGTTCCTGAATACAGTGATTACAGGATTATGAAAGCCTGCTGTGGATGCCTAATTGTTGGAAGAAATGTCTATATAGAAATCGTTGAATCTCCTCGGCAAGAATGTACCTAGTGCGTTCCTAGTGGTGTTAGCGACTCTTGAAGTTGCAGACAGAACTCACATAAGGTTGAACTGACATCTTGTGTGTTCATACAATCGCATTGACATCCAACGAATGTACAATTTGATAGAAATAAGTTAACGTGTATCGGGCACTCATCATCTTTCAAACGGTGATAGTTGGATGGTCTCCCTACACACCAATAGGCCATCTTCATAATTATTTATCTGACAGCATTGCAACAGTTGTTGATCTGTCATATGGCCAGTTAATCAGTGGGAATGCAATTCTTGGAGATACCTAACAATCTTTAAACACTCCTTCAGACGTTCCTGGGAGCTGATATTTACTCCTTCCTGCCTTGATTACTTCGGCCACAAATTCTCAACTGACATTATACTGGAAACAATATGTTTGCCGGTATCTACCACTCTTGGAATCATATATGCTTCCAGCAGAAACTCTTATTTAGTTGAAAATAGTGTCTTGTTCTACAGTTGCTTCTCCATCATGCGACGAATGTTCTGCAGTACAGCAGTAACTCGAAGTTTACCATGTACAAGCACAATTCGACTCACATAAAGTTTCCTGCTGATTGACAGAGCCAAAGATATCACCAGCAGAGATGATGGGAAGAATTGTGATGCCGATGATTATGGCCATCCGGCGTCCGGAGCATGTTTAGGCTGGACCTGAACAATCAGTAGCCTGATATATTGACCACGATATGTGAATGCCTTCCGAGCGCAGTCTCAAAATGTTCATCCTATGGGTCCTGGGACAGGTATCCCTAGGACCAAGGAAGCAAACCATCAAGTGAACCTGGCCCGAGAGGTCCGCCGAGCAGGCCAGGTATGGGATCAAGTGAACACTTTGATGGCAAATAAAACCAGGCTTATCACTGAGAGAAGATCGGCCACAATGACACTGTGGGAGTCCGACAGGTGCGGCAAGCACTTCGTCTACAGACTTAAGAGCCAGGTGGGGAGAAAAGAACCTATCCCTTTGACAATTGTGAAGTCATTAGCTATAAGGTTGCACTGTTTGAAGAGCAGACATGCACCAGTGGGAACATAATGAAAACAGTTTAGACCTCGAGATAAAGACAAGTGATGGTGGTGCGGCAGCAGAGCATTGCTACTGTGATATCATCTATTCCACCATTACAGCCGGTAGAAAGACCAGCAAAATGTTTTCGGAAAAAGTGTGGGGAAGGTGACAGGCTGGAAAGCAGGCAGATCCCAACATGTACAGGTCTTTGAGATATTCCCCATGGAGATTTGTGACCAGGCTGTGAAGGACTTGCTGGCAGCTACTGATGTTGGGAAGTTCCCACCAATGTACATGACAGACTTTGCCTGCATCATTATATTGGCTTAATGCAAGCAAGCTGATTGGTCAAACTGGTGGCCGAGTAACAAGAGTGAGTGGAGGAGTAAGGTTCGGTGGTCTCTATTTTCCATCATTTGACTTTTTATTTATTTATTTTTATTTTTATCAGTCTTTTCGATTTTCTTTGTCAGAAGGTGACGGCGGGTACCATTAAGGGGAGCGGCACGATCCAACTGGCTTGCTGAGAGTTTTTGGGCTTTAGGGGCATGTGATACTCTGAGCAAAGTCAATACATATTTAACAAAACAAAAAACCAAATCCGATAATATTGGGTGTGAACTCTGGAGGTGACTAAGGTTGGTAACTGAATCAATATGATGCGTCGGGGGCAGAGACAGTTCCCAGGCTATATTTGGTATCGATACAAATAGTGTGGATGCTGATAAATCCTGAAAAGTCGTGATCGAACGTTCAATACATGAAGATGAATTATTCATCCTTTTTCTCTTCCGCTGAACAGACTGCAAGGTTTGTTTCTTCTTGAAACTTTTTACTTTGCATGGTATTGGTGTGCAAGGAGTGGTCAGTGCTACTATTGGAATTGTTCATGCAACCCTGTGCAGTTGCTTATTTGTTTGGGTCATTTTCGGAAGGCAGCAATGTCAGAAAGGCAGAAAAACAGTGTAATTGCAATGTAGATAAAGGGTAATGTAATGTAGATAAGGACTGACACATTACTGAGCATTGTACATAAAAAGTTATCTCATAAACAGGTGAATTCTCATGATTTCGTATCAGCTAGTTACAAAAGTGTGTCCAACGATTAGTCAATCAATTATGAATAACCCAAACATGTCCAGAAACGTCTCTTTACACGGCAAATACAACTCGACCTGACCCCAAGAGGATATTCAAAAACCCTATCTAACCCAACCCCCAAAAACAAACCAATGCATATCAGTATGCTAATCATTTGTTGCACTTTTGAACGAACCAAGAACCATCACTCAAATTGCTGACCCATCCACGGTGGACTCAAACGCAAAACCTTGAGCTGTGAGATGTTTATGTCTTCATGAATATTTTGGAGTGTACCAATTGCCACCAACTCTGACGACTGGTCATCAGCCACTGATATTGAAAATATGTCACACATTACCTTCTTCTCTTCCACCAGAAGCTCTCTTATTTGCTACTGTGCCTCCTACTGTTGATGTAACTCCAGGACTGCTGGTGACGTTGCCTCACCAATATATGCCATCTCCCTCATTCATGTAACTGTAGCACTATTTGACTCCTCCAGCACAGACTCTGATATATCTTGGAGATAGGCACACACAACATGGTGAGTATCTGTCTCCTCTGGTTCTGTCATTGCTGAGTGGTGTTCTGCAACGAAACTGGCAACAGATGTTGGGCTCCCTGCCGGTTCCGAGGAACCAGGTATTATTAGGGGTAATGTTTGTAGTTGTGGTGGTAGTGGTGGTGGTGGTGGTGGTGGTGGTGGTGAGGGTGGTGAGGGTGGTGTTGATGATGGAGTAGCCCTTGCAATTGTTGGAGACACATCAGCTATTGCCTTGAGAATAGCCTCAATGATGACAGGGTTTTAAACTGCAACGGAAAAGAAGGTGGCTACAGCGTAATTACAATTGAGTCAAGTCGCTTTATATTGCTGCAAGAAGGTTTTGCAAGGTTTAGCTAGATGCCCAGGAATACAACTGACATCTGTATCAGGACATAGGCGACAGACAGCATGGTGTACACCATTAGTTGGAAGCTTTTCGACTATTGAGATAAACCATCTATCCAAGCAGTGATACACAACAATGCCATCCCAAAGAATGTCGCCTTCTGGGCTGTAGGATTCAGGGTCCATAATTCACACCCTGAAGGGGTGTATAAGCGTTCGGCCAGCAGGAATGGAATTTGTGGAGATGTCATTTAGTTTTCATTTCTTGTGAACAGCAGAACCAATAATCGTTGGTGTCATTGCCAGTTAGTAGGAGGGTCAACGCATCTTCAGTGTCCCAGGTTACATCGTGTCTATCATGGCATGGCATTGCAACATTTGGGATTGTCATAGTTATCGAAGTTGTTGCAGTCAGGGTCGGCATAATTCCCGGTGTGGATAGGAAAATATAGTGTTGGGAACAAACTGTCCAGGATTGGTAGCATTGACGAACCGGTTCGGTTCGAGCGACGCAGATCTTTGCCAAGACGTTCCCTCTCCAACCGCACCATTTCTCCCCACAACTTGAAACAAAAATAGGTAAGCGAGTTCTTGTTGATTCGGCTCAAATCTCTGTTCATTTTGTATCCAACCTGAAACGCTACAAGATGAATCGCAAATCAAGGCAATTAGACACGAAATCTCTTGGCGATTGTTATTTGCAATCTCTGAAATTCTGTTCGATGTTTTAGTCGAACGTAGGGACTTCACTAAACCTCAGATCAAACCAGTGCGGAACCCATGGCCGGTTCAATCCGTCTCGAACAGATCTGATTCGTTGTGAACACTAGGTAAATGTGAGATTTCAGTGTGATATTTGCTCAGGATCACTGGTGATTTATGTATGCAGTCTCAGAGAAATTGGTAGAACTCTCTGCATCATTCCATATATCGTGGTTACGTGGTTGTATGATGCTTCCACATCTCCTATAATTGTTCAAATTGCAGTGAAGTGGCTGGGTGTAAAAAAGAATATCATTCATGAAGTCAGTCACGCCAACACCCTTCACACAGTGCATGTCATACATCAGAATAACGCCGTGAATGAGCTCAGCCATAAACATCTTCACAACAAAATGAAGGTGGAGTGTGTCCTTGATTTCATCAGTTCCAACAGGGTGGATAGCATCTTTCTGGGTCTCATTACAATGTTCTGAGCTATATATTAGGTGTTTAAGAGGTCGGTCAGAGTTAGCGTTAATGTGCCTAAAAACAATGATGAGAGTGGGAAACAGGTGATGATAAAGTTGATAGAGATGTCGGAGCAGAATCGAAATGATGGGAGAGTACGGCAGTATATAAACAACGCTGAACAGGCGCTCAAGGTGCTGAAATCGTGTGGGGCGGCTCGCAAAATAATTGAAAAAGTGCGTGATATTTAACATCATACTTTAAATAGCATTCCTAGTTGTGGGCTGCCAACAGCACATCTCTTCCAGAAGGAAACATGCTCATGATTTTTGATTTGACTCTGAGAGTTGTTTGCACCACTGCTTGAGTGTGAAACGTACTTGTTAAGCGAATGATGGGACAAAGTGTTAGTGTCTGTCAGATTGGATTCCAACAATATGGCTGGGATATCAAGTTCCAACATAATGATGCAGTGTGGTTTTACAAACAGTCAGGACCGGCCATATGAAGTGAGAGAGCTGCTACCGTCATGTCTGGCAGTTCATATGTCTTTCCGGGCACCACCAATTGACTCTATTCAGTGATGTTATAAACTCTGAAGTCGTGTCTTGGCACACAAAACGAGTGATATCAAATGTTTCCATCTGTGATTCATAGAAAATGACTGGTCAAGCATCAAAGCAAGTGAACACACTAGTCCATGGGTGCAATATTTTCGTTGCCACTAGTATCAAATTAGTCACTGGCTGTGGCTACATGAATGACAAACAGTGTTTTCAGGATATCCAAGGGGAATGGCATACATCAGAATAAGGTACCGAATGTTCTCGGCGATGAACTGCTTCACTAAACTATGTAGGTGGAGAGGGGCCTTAATTGTATCAATTTGGAGAGGGCGAATGTTATCATTTTGGATGGTATTACAATGTTTTGTGCTGGGTACAAGGTGTTTGAGGGGCTGGTCAGGGTTAGGGTTAATATGTCTTGAGACGACGATGAGAGTGGAAAATTGGTTGAGATGGAGTACATAGAGATAATGGAGAAGAATCAAAATGGAGTGAGTGTGCGGCTGTATATATATAATGCCGGATAGGCTATCAAGACAGTAGACTAGTGAAGAGATGCTTGCAGAAGAGTTGAAACTGTTTGTGATAACAAACCTAATACTTTAAACAGGGATTTGCTGGTTGTAAGGTGCCATCAGTACTTCTCTTCTGGCTTGAATGAAGGACCTAGAGTTACCAACAAACTGGATCAGTTCAAGATGATTGGAACAGAATAGGACTTCGACCTGGATTTCATCAGGAGTTTAGCCAGGCTTCGAGCTTCAACTGAAACTTTCAGAGTGAAACCTAGAAAATGTAAACGAAACAAAGTATGTGAGGTCATGTCCAATTCGCACCAATTATAATTTATCTTGTAACACTTGAAGGTAGATACATGATGAATAACAGAATTGAGCTGAACGGACAAAAACTTGCTTCATAATTTTGGTTTTTTATTGTGGGTCTTGAGGGGTAAACACTTGGTAAGGATCCCTTTCGCTCAAACTGAACCAGTTGGTTCAAGGTATCAATCCCAGGCAGTTGGTTGCAATCACTGGATGCACGGCATGATTTATATATATTTGAGAGTTGTTTGAACCACTTCTTGACCGCGAGACTTACCTCTTATTTGAATGTTGGGTCAAAATGTCAAAATCTGTGAGTTTGAGTATATAACATACAGTAGTGACATCAGGTTGGAACATAATGATGCAGCATGGTGACACAAGCAGTCATGTGCTGCCAAATGAAGTGAGGGGAGTGTCACTGCCATGACTGGCAGTCCACAGGCCTTTCCAGTGACTACAAATCTAGTCAGAGCCATGGTATCTTGAATACTGAACACATGTTATGGTACATAAAACCAGTGATATCACAGTTTTCATTCACGTTTCGTATGATCTGCCTGGTAAAACATCAAAAAAGCAATCAAATATGCAATTCAATACAATATTGTTCATATTTGCCTTACTATTAGTGTGAAATTAGGCTGTGACAGTGGATACATCATGAAACACCAGGTCTGCAGTATATTCCAGGGTCTTGGCACTTTATATACAGCTTTGTGAGTTTTGTACACCATGAAATGGCTTGGTAGATGTCAGGCCATGGCTGGAACTACCCCAGCATGGCAACGCTCAAAATATTCAGCCAACCGCCAATACAGCCCTTAGCATTGTGTACACAATTAGCACAATGGCTCCCATGTAATCTCTGAATGGTTTCTGCCCTGTTTTCTTGAAACCTTATATATCTGCCCTGTGGCTCTACAATCCCATTGACAGCAACCATCCTGGATATTGCGCATAACTTCTTAAAGTGAACAAAGTATCCAAGCCCCCGGAAGGCTTTCGAAAGAACTCTCAACAATGCAATGACGATACTCACAGTGGTTTTCCTACCACCCATGACCATATTGACGATCCTGATGCCATTGCTCAGTTGTGCACATCTCCTTCACCAGAACCATCTTCATTTAATTCAAATACAAAAAGCTGCTCATATTGCCATACAGGAGCCCCTGTCGCTTACATTGCCAATGACAATTGGTACAATGCTGCGCCACATTCTGAGCAGTGCATACCAACCCTTTCCATCCATTCAATAATGAGGAGGACTTCAATGTTGCAGAACTGGTCACATCCCAACATCATTGTGCCAACATCATCGATGACTTTTCGAAGTGCAACTTTGGCTTGAAAGTGTCTGTGTGCGATTCTCGGAAATTGAATTAAAACTTCTGACAGAAAATCAAAACAATTGTCAATGGAATTGGCCATTGCACTTGGAAGAAATGTACGTTACAGATGTCATGAATTGTTGAGCATCCGGATACGATTGAGTTTTGCCATCACAACTTTATTAAATGTGCAAAATGGCTACTGGGGCCACTAGCATACATGGAACATCTTACAAACACCCTGATACGTTGCTTTAATGATGTAGGGCACAATGCTTACAACAAAATGCATACCTCTGACTGGTGGTTTTTTGTTTTGTTTAAATCATACTGTATTCGGCTAAACTAGTAGCAAGAACAAGGTTTTATTCTTTTCCCAGGTACTTCTCTAATTAACTATTGGGTATTCCCTCCAGCTTCTGAAAGTAAATTTGTACCCTCCCTGTCTCCTACACCCACATCCCCAAATTTCCACCAAACTCCCACACCCTTTTCCGCCAATGACCCCTCCCACCATATCAACTATCCACACTCCACTATGCAGGGTTTCATATGATGTTATCCTGTGACTGGTGGTGCAATCAGCATGTAAGCTTCCTTGTTAGTATACCCTTTACAATGCCTAAATGTTGGTTGCCAAACTACCTGTCAGTGAGATACTGGAGACGATAAGATTCATGTCACATGGCACCCATCTCCCGAACTTCTGGCGCAATAAGTATGTATGGCCAATATATATGACTATTGGCAACCTGTCATCAACAGCACAGATGAAGCAAAAATTGTTAATGTGTTGTAGGTTGCCCTTTTGCCCATGCCTGTCCGGATATGTGTTGTAACGCTGAAAAGAAGAAATTTTTAGAGGAAGTGTGACCAAACGGTCTCTTGGTACATACCTCAGCATTTGTTTCAACCCAAACTCAATTCCAAGACCCACATCTTCTGTGCACGCTGTACCGATGAGAACCTCGGACATTGATATGCAACACTTGTTGCATCAATGGCCGATTACCACGAACACCATGTCCTTCACAACATTTAGAATTGTGTACGTATCTCATTGGAATCCCCCTTGCAGAATATAGATAACCTACCCCACCAACATGAGGGATACAACCTTCAGAATCATAAAATATATGGTGTACCTGCAAATTCAAATAGATTCCATAGCATCGCTGATCTGAAATGCCATAATGTCAATCCAGATTTGAACATCTTATGGTGTATTTGATTCCCAAGAGGTTGGCGTAATTCCTCATACATTTCGGAAGTCTGTGCCTTTTCAATGGCAATTTCAGTACTAATATTGGCCGCCAATACCTGGGACTGGGCAATAATGTCTGTGTGATGTTCCAGCTGCGCCCTTTGCAGGTTATCCACCCCTGATGCCACAGCATCGTAAATCTCGTTTTGACTATACCCCAGGGCTTCATATGCTCAGACCAACTCAGGAAAGGCCTCCTTGATCTTGATGTCGCTTGTTTGAGTCTGCGTAATCAATGCATCCTTTCAGTTCAACTCTGCCTCGATGCTGTGTATCAAAGAGACTACCCAATCAGGAATATCTTGCTGTATAATGGGTTAATAACCAACTACAACTATTCACTTATCGCTAGCCACTACCAACGCACTTTCCTTTCGTACCCAGGTCACTGCCTCTCCCATCATCGTATCAGACCCAGCGTCTGTAATTGCTCAGAGTATTCCCCAGACATGTCTTTGAAAGATTCTATTGTAGAAGCTCCAGTTTCTGATGAAGGGGGTTGAATCGCGATTCCAATCAACTAGGAACCTAGCACCATCTTCCTGTTGTAACAGTAACGAAAGTTCGTAGTCTGGTGGATGGGGCATTAACTAATCTGAAAGGACAATGGTTCCGATCAAGGGCTAGCACAATGACTATCTTAAAGTATTCGAGGGTTTGCTGTTGTCTGAGGTGTGCGCGAAATAATACTTCGGTGTTCGATCGATGTATTGTGGCAGCCAATGCTAACTGGATGTAGTGCTCCTCTTACATAAGTTCACAGTAATACGTTCCCTTAGGGAGAGAGGTTCTTTCCCAGCTATTATAGAGATTGAAATCTGGTTCGTGATAGCAGCACCATCCCTGTGTGATGTGGCAGCCAAGATATGGAATATAACAGCACATAAGCGTCAAGAAACTTTGACCGCTTGCAGGGTGGAAAGATAGCTTCAACAGAAATATTTCTTTGCTAACAATATAATGTAATACCAGGAGCATCACTCCAGGTTTACTAGTACAAGTAGTATCCTTACTGCTTTCAGGAATTGCTTGTGATGCAAGTTATGAAGATTCGCTCAGGATGTGAAAGTCACTAAAGATAAAGACTGAAGACTAAGAAGTTTGGCTTTCCAATCCGTATGTTGTTAAGACTTGTTCTCCTTGCCAATAGGCTTGCCATTCTACACTTGGAGATTCTAGAGGTATTTATACCTCCATCCACTCACTCTAACAATTACTTCTATCTACGCTTTTTTCATGACATCTTCTACCTAACCTTCCCTTTGCACCAATGCCCTTCCTGCCCTTCAGTGCTCTTCCGGACCTTTCGCATCTTTCCGCTCTGATCACTAATTCAGACAAATAGAACCCCTACTGACATCAGTACTTTGGACATCTGTGGTCCACACGTATTGAATACTTTCCATCTCCTTGCTCATACACGAATGGTATCCTTTCGATCATGTGGAACATAAGAGGCTTCGTCAGCTACGCTGCATACGAAGTTACTTTCGTATATACAGCCTCTCAGCTCCCTTCTTGTTATCTATAGCATCAGCAACAACCCTAGTTTCCGTCAAGATTACCTGGGTGTTCCTGACGCCTCTGATGCCTCTGACGGAACCTCGTATGCTCAGACGGACAATTACCCGCTACCCGTCACCCAGGTGACAGATTGCATTGCATACTTACCCTGCGGTGGCTATTGTACCACTTGTCTTATGCTTGTGTTGCGTCGCGTTGTATATTACCCTGTGGCAGAAGAAACCTGTTAGCATTTATTACCAGACCTAGCACACTGTACGGTCGCAGCCTTGATTCCTGTTCATTGCCTTCATTTACCAGGGCAGTCAATTGATTACTTTAAATCACACTTGATTCACAACTTTTTTACTCACTAGATACAAATAATCATGGTAGACCTTGCATGCACTGGGAGCTAGTACACGTGTCGAGAAGATTGATATAGGCTGTGTACCACCAGTTGGACTGGCGGGAGACCATTGAGATTGGATGGCTCACTTCTGGCTGGACGCGATTGAGCTGTGCTGGCTCTCGGCTGGCTGTATGGCACGCGCATATCTGGACGGAAATATTTGCAATTCGATCAGGTGCGCTTGGAGGTCGAGCTGGGATGGATGTCGACTCACTAGATGCGATCGAGCCGTGCTGGCCCTGGGCTGGCTCCCCTCTGGTGGGAGATGATCGAGCTGGGCTGGCTCTCGGCTGGCTGGAGATGATTGAGCAGAGCTGTCTCTCGGCTGGCAGGACGCAATCAAGCCATACTGGCTACACACGATCGAGCTTTCGGATAGAATCGTCTGTACATCTGTTAGCATTGCAAATAAAGAGGGTGACTGTGAGAGAGAGAGAAGTATCATAGAGTTGAACATAGAATTTAGAACTTACAACTTATAACTTACAACATAGAGTGCAAATACAGTTAAAACTAAGGTGGTGGAAAAGGGACAACCTATATATGAAGGGCTCTTACCCAGCCTCGACAGCCAAGTACACTTACGAGGCCAACTGTGCTTGCACGCCATGTGCACTTACCAGTGCCAAGTGCACATGCGAACCAAGTACACTTACGAGGGCCCAGTGCACTTACAAGCCAAGTGCACATGGCACTGTCATTACACTGGGTCTCGGCTGGATGGACAGGATCAATTCGGGCTAGCTTTTCATTGGACCCATTCCAATGTATGGTCACAGTTGGACACAACACCATAGTGTTCATGTAAAATAGGAGCCCGACAGAGCGAGAAGAAATGGTGAAACTGCGATTGGAGGGTAATATGCAACACGAAGTGTTGCATTGAAGCCCAGCACGGAGTAAGCCGACACTGGAGTGTCTGGGCATGCAGTAAGCCGCAAATGGGGTGTCTCCCACTGCTCTGATAGAGTGCGTCCAATCTGACGCAGCCATTCCACCCGGACGGAAGATTCTTTTGCTAATGGGTATGAGCTGGCAGGGAATCGTTCCAATAACCACTTTTAGCTCCTAATCAGTATTGTGGTTGGCTATGATCAAGTGATCAGAGGTCACCCTGCTCCGATGACCTTGGTGATGTATAACCTGTGAGGTGTAACAGAGGTCAACAGGAGATTGGAGGAGCAGCTTGAGGTATCCAAAAACAAGATACGCAAGTACTATGATCAAAAGCGATGGACACCACCTCTGTATAAAGTTGGAGATCTGATTATGCTTGACGGGCGCAATTTCAGAACCAAAAGACAATACCGCAAGTCCCACGACAAATGTATGGGCCCTTTAAAATATCCAAGGTCAGAAGTGACATGAGACAGTGTCGACTCGAACTATCAACAACATGGATAATTCATCCCGCATTGCACGTGGCCCTATTGGAGCAATATCGGGGTCACACATCAGAGAGGGAGGTAACACCATTCGAAGCCAACGATGGTAGCTAGATACCCAAATCCATTGTCACTAGCAGACCCACTTACAACGATCACCACAAGCACCTTTCCTAGTTAAGTGGACAGGATACTCACACAACAAGAATACTTGTGAATCGTTTGAAAATCTGAACCATATTGCACCTGATATCATTACCAAATGCTACGAAGAAAACCTCACAAAGGAAAATGATAAACTGTGGAAACCTAGGACTAGACCAATGGCACGAAAGAGACGGACGCTATTAATTTCATTTGTTAAACTCATACTGCCCTGAGTTAGGCGATGGTTATTATTATATAAAGAATTATATTTTTGATACGCACAGTTATGATACACAAAGATACGCTGTCTTAGTGGTACCTCTTGTTTTCACACTTTTTATGATGAAGATTCTGTTGAGGTCACCCTAGCCAGCGAGAAGGGTACTGTTAGGGGTTTTCCCTTAGCAGGCGCAAGAGATACAGAGGATGTCCATGGTAATCCGTGTTAAGCTGCGTGTTACTATGGTTGGTCGATGTTACACCCGCAGTTTATCACATCCTCTGAGTGACGAAGTACTTCACAACATACATTCCTATCCAATAGCAAGCCCTGGCAAAGCGGAATAATTAACCTGCACGTGGGCAGTACACCTTTTCGATCAAACAGTGATAGTCACAACACTTGGATGGTTGATGGATCAGTTCCGAACGCTTAGGGTGGTATGCTACTGTATGCCTAGGCACCCGATAGTTAGGAATGTCCTGGGGTGCTGAAGCACAACCACCCCATAGCGGGGACCTTCAGGTCAGCCATGCATGATTGTTTCGACCAGGAATACCTTACCTTATCAGCAATATGGTGCATCTGTCTAAAGCGGGGTATGCCTCAAAACACTCCGGTAGGTACATGTCAGTGTTCGAGAAGCGGGACTTTACTATGGGGATAACTATACAGTCTAGGAACTCCATATGTTAACTGCGCTTTGGAAGTTAAATCTACCTGCTGAGAACTTGGGTGTGGGTTGACTTCCCGAGTAACGGCAGATTGCAGGTGGTCTGGTCCGACATATGATGCAGCCCTTCAATGGTAGTAAAACGCTGTCGAGATTGGAGGTGTTATACATGGCATAGCAGTGGCTGGTCACCGAAGTAAGTCTATGAGGGTAAACATGACCCTGCAACCCACTATCTGATTTAACATTGATTCGAGAGATCCAGGAAGAAGTGATAGTTGGATGAACACGTCAGCTTTCGTTGCTGAAACCTGTTTTCTTCATAACGCAAACAGACCAGATGAAAAGCAAACGGACTCAAGTGTTACATGGCAAAACCTGGTAGCATGAGGATAACCTACAGGAATGCCTCGTATTTTAGAAAGTACTGAAAGTTAAACGGAAAAGAAGCGCAACATACTGAGATTGACTAACCAACCTAATGATCGGAGGCGATAGCTATCTTAGTACAATCACCTGAGTCATAGAGATTATACGAGTAACTCGCTCTATAAAAGAACTGCCTTTGCACCCGCCAAGTAAAACAGCAAGCTCTAGCAGCAATCCACAGTCAGAACACACCAGCGGACAAGAACCTAAAATAATATTGCTGTTTTCTACTTCAAGAATATTCATATTATTACAATACTATTACTTTATGAGTTATTTTTGAGACCTTGACTCTATTGTTCTTTACGCTCATGCACTTTACGAACGAGCCATTACTCCATACGCCTATCATATCGCGAGTATCTTTATTCATACGTATGATATTGAGTACATATATTTTCATTGGTTCTTTACTCGAGAACTTCCCTCCCAATACTATAGCCTACCAGTCAAAGACTACGAAGACTGGTCCGATTACAACAACTCTGAAGACTACCATCAAGATACATACGATTTCTGAAGAGTAGGCGGCTATACTTTATCGCTACGTATCCCCGTAACATGATTCCTCTGGACACTCACTTCTCAACCGTTTCACATTCTCATTTTGTGTCAGCAGTTTGCTTGGATTCTTGCTTTCTATAGTGGCACATACCTTTCCCGAGATGTCGCCCACCGCACTATTCATCTGTCCTGCTGCTCCAATCTTGATATCTCTACCTTTTTATGTTCCTAGCTTCTGAATTATACCTTCCATGGGGCTCACCACCTGTAATGGCCTGAGAGCAACTACCGGTTTTGATGGGTTGTTGGATGACATGAGAGATGTCATAGTTGCCTTTTGGCCAAGTAGTATAGTATGCCAATATATACTTTATTACAATATGACACCAACAAGGTCCGTGGTTCAATTCCTAGTGTGAGCAGATAAGAATCACCAACAAGTGGAAGTGACAATCTGGCTTACAGGGTCCAATCCCTGGGGGTATACTTTAGAATGTTAGACTGGCTTGCCCAGGACCAAAGGACATGTCCAACAAAAAGAGGGGATAATGTAAAGGCCACAGAGGAAGTACCGGTTATAAGGGGTTGTTGGATGACACAAGAGGTGTCATAGTTGTCTTTTGGCCAAGTGGTATACTATGCCAACATATACTTTATTACACCACCCTCGGGGTCGCCATTGTCGTTGGGTCATCGGTCGTCGCGTCGTGGACTATCGCATGTGCGCTCTGCTGCTGTGAGTGTCCAACCTCATCTTGCGTTCCAGAGGTGCTGAGAGTGCCGCTCCGGGGTCAATTCGGTGCCAAATGTCGGTTGCCGGTGTCCGCTTGTCGATTACTGTCGTCGTTGTTGCCTTATTTCGCCGTTTTTGTTTCCGCCAAGACCTTCCTTTGTTTTACCATATCCTTGCTCAGCTGCAGCCGGAAACAGTTCGGGGCTGAGAAAAATGGCTAGAGCGAGCCAGATTAGCGCAGAACGTTGAGCCGCATCTGTTGTTGCACTGTGACGACGCGTCTTCCTTGCTCATCATCTCCATACAACAACCATCAACCTCCAACATCAATACATACTCCACCATGTCATTGAGCTGCCCACCAAAATTCCAATTCGACTTATCGCGATATACATCTCACCTCGTCCTGCCCGAAATCTGTCGACTACTGGACAATGATTCCCGCTACTTCATTGCAACCTACCAGCGCGTGAGGCGGCGTTTTACAATTATCTTCTCAAGGCGATCCGTGGTGAAGCTAGTAGCTTTTCTCGCGCGAGTCCAAAGATTGACCGTCACGCATATGGATACAACGACGCTATCCACTTAGACCACCTCCTCCGTGCGTCTTCAAAACTCACAATTTCCAACCCGGCGGCGAAACACAACTACCGCGATGTCTACGACCCCGCAACCTGGTTCATCGCCACCTTCAGGCTATGTCTCTTCAAAGTCGTTGTTCGATTCGCACACACGTTTTCCGCCCACTACATCGACCACTCACATCATTCCCTGTCCGCCACCAAACTTACCTTCCACAACGTCACCACCCACATCCCCACCGAAAGCAGCATCTTCCTCACGCGTCGTAGCCGCAAACGCACCACTTCCTCACACCTCGACGATCACCCACTTCTGTGCATCTTCCGCCCTTTCCACAAACATCACACCACCATACGACCACCCTCCTTATTCTCTCAGAACTCTGGCCTCCTGATCGCGCTTGCGCAACAGATCTTTGTTCTTTCCCCCTCTACCACCATCCAATAACAACCATACGTCCTCTCTCTCCGCCCAAACCCCCGTGTCGCGATCGTTACTGCAGCATTTGGACGGAACTGATGACCGGAAATGCACGGAGGGTATGGAAATACGGGTGTCGAAGGTGTTTGATCTTAAGTGTATCAATGAAAGGGTGTGCTTTGCGGAGGTGTTTGGTGGGCTGGTGCAGCTTTTAGTAAGAAGGAGAGTGGAGGAGTTTGGGAGTGGGGGATAGGGTGAGATGGGGTTGGGGTAAACAGGCGAGGTTGGGGGGAGGGAGGGGGGAGAGTGGGGTTGGATTGTGGGATCACGTGGTTCAATTACTTTAGAAAATACAATGTAGCTGCCGTATGTATATAAATGAGGACAGGTCGTCAGCGGTGAAAGCTCGTGTGTCGGGCTGAGCCGGACGAAGGGTTATTCGAGGCACGTCTGTGACTATTGGGGAATATTGTGAGATTCGGAAAGACAATCTCGCGTTGGGCTTGCCGCCAGTAAATGCGGTTCTGTTGAAATCTCGCCCCGTGAACCCGTAGTTATATCTCCCCCATCCACGTTGGTGAACACAGCGAATTTGTCCAGTGCTGGAGCATGCATATGTACATTGTCAGAGGGCGATGGCGAGTTGTAGCGGAAGACGGTGATCTGCTACAGCAGCGGCGTTCAAATGAAACGTACGCATCATGCGGTGTCACTCGTAATAGGTTATTCAAACGCCGGAAGATATAAAAATCAATTGAGGAGACGAGAGATAAAGGATATTGTAGGCATGCTTCCGTGATAGGTGGGTGCGAGGGTTAATCGCCACAGTGATGAGGGATATTCGTTGGGTCCGTATACGAGTCATTAATGATTGGGTTGTCAACGTCTACCTGCTGATATCAAAAGTATTTAGTCCTCTTATAGCTGTGTCGAATGAAACTTTGTTCCTAACCTACAATACAGCCAGATCATATCCTGGTCAATTTCCGACAGACAGCATTCGTATTTTGAATTGGCTGTTCTCAATCGTTCCCCGGGTTCGGTGTGCATCCTTTTTTCTTTCGAAACATTTCAAGGAACCCTGAGATGTTATGCCTGTGGACCCTTTTGTGGTGGTAAACCGTTGTGAGACAATGTGGCTTCAGGTCAATTCCGAGAAACTGCGATAACTACATATTTCAAAGCCCACGTTTAACACAGCTGGCCATGTGAAAAACAGTGATAGATTATGTAGCATTATACAATAGGGATGGATCTGCCGCTCTCCTGATCCATAGCTTGCAGTACACAAAGGATTTAAGACGGTTAAGAGCATATTAACACGTTGAAACCGTTGCGAGGCCATTATTAGACCGTTCTGTCGCCCTTTTAAAATGTTTCATATAGTATGTCATCGCGTCACCCACTTCATGTCCCAAAACACGGAAATACCATATGACCAAATAGATATGACGACACAGATCTGTTAATAATCATCCAACTTTGCATCACCCACAAGATTTGAAAATTTACGCTAGGATTATAAACTCACGTGTTCCGCAATCCTTTTAAAATAACTCGAGAACCCAAGTCTGACTTATCTCGTGTCATGTTTATTCGAGTTTTCCCTTCAACTCGACTAATCCAAACTTCTACCAATATCAATCTATACAATCCTCCTAGGGACCAAAATCCTTCAACGTATCCTCCAAGATGTGGATCTCCCCCGCCTTCACACTACGTCGGCTGCATTTGAAGCAATCAGCAGGTCGAATAAGATCATCTACAAGACGGTTTCACCAGTCGAATATTAATACCTTTGACGTGCTGAGGATTTGCTCTACATTGGGGGACATTGGGGGAATTAGAGGATTTAAACTGCTATTCGTGACAGTGTGACTGGTGGATCATTACGCGGTCAAGTAAGTTACCGGCAGACACCGCTATTTGTCTGTAGTGCTCAATGGTCACTGCGGTTAAGTCTTCACCGACGGTCCATTTTCATCATAGAGCGAGATATTTTAGTCCTTGTACACCAAGTGACGGGACGCCCACCAGATGTGACATCGGGGAGCTTCTAGGCGCCCGGGACGCTTGGGAATATCGGACGTTGTAGCGGTCGGATACGATCAGTTCTATATATTCCAGGAATAGATACAGTGTATATAATTGCGAAATCATTGGACGTTGTTCCTGTTGGAACGGCAGTTACCTGATTACTGTAGCGAGCATCAAGGTTCTTGCGTACCGCATCACGCATGGTCCGTACGGTATGTGAAAACACCGTATCGTATCGCGTCACGTTGCCATGGTTGAGCAGATTTCTAACACACTGTTACACCTCACAGGTTGTACATCACCACCCTCAAAGCGGGTGACGAACGATCACTCGACTGACAACTCGATTGGGATGGTATAAGCGGCATCCCTACACGTCCTCGAAACTCCATGAGATATCACTCATTGGTTTACCACAACCAACGTGTTGCAATAATGAGGGGAGAACCGTGTGTGTAGATTAAGATACTGAGTGTAAAGAAGAGAGAAGGAGAAAGACTCGAACTATATACAAGAGAGTGGTGTGCAGTCAGCTCCATCATTGGTTATATTATTGGTTATATTATTGGTTAGATTATTGGTTACATTCTATTTATGCAACACAACGAAATCAGATCAACATTTATGCAATTAACCACACCACTAATAAGGAATCAATGGTAAATATTATATTGATACTTTCCAACTCAACGTGATGAAAACTACGTCGCGTTCAGGGTACCTATATGTAGAGGGTGTAATGAAAACTTCAGTCAAAACTGTTGAGCCTCATTGTACAATGATACTACGAACGCAGAATTTCCTTCCAGATGCAGCATTTACGTCTAGATACACTATTGGAGTTTTTATTTCCTGACCAAGTACACTACATGGTCGCCAGTGTTTCAAAGCGGTCAGATCAATCGCCCGGTAATCTGTAGATTCGCAGTCCGTTCAGATGCGATCACTGTTTCGAAAGCCACCCTTGGCATAGATCGGTCCGGTTTTGTGTGGTAGATATCTAGCCAATTCAACTAATCTGTAGATATCTAGCATATCTTTAGAATCTGCGAATATCTATGCTAAGGAATATTTCTGAAGATGACAGCCACTTAGAGAAGATATTCATGGATATCCATAGTTATATACAGATATTTGTAGTTATCTAGCCCTGGGAGAGACTAAAGATAGATTTGCAGGTAGTATATATACAGCTAAATATCCTGCTGATAGAAGTAATTAAATTTCACAATCTATTCGTTACATTGGTTCCAGTTTCTATCTAACCTATCTCAGCTTCACCTTGATACTCCCACCGATTGATTTCTTATCAATGTCTTTTTTCATTACTATTGCCGATGAAGGTGAATTGCAAAGCCAAAGTACTATCCCAGAAACCTTTGGCCTTGACTTTGATTACAATGAGGATACGAAAAGTATTTTGAGTTCAGCTCCCAGCGGGCTATTGACACCTACAGTAGGAAGTAACCCTAGAGACAATGGTATGGCCACTCCAAGTCTCTTCCTTATAGAAGACATCTGCGAATTAAATGCTCTATTAACCGCATATATATATAGGAAGCACAGAAGATGATGGAGACCTGGATCATGTAAATATTCGACACTATTTTCAAACCAAACGCACAATCCCCTCAAGATACTGTGGGTTACCATGCAATGGAATAGAGTACCAAGAGAAAGGGAAGTGGCGCTGGAGATGTACCAGATATAGGTTCTTCAAATTTATGATCTTTCTATGTAACTAACATGTGCATAGGTACAACTCTTAAAGCTCCTACATATACGGATGGATCTACAAGCAACATGAACCACTATCTAGAGTTCGATCATGGTGTTAGCAAGGAGCAGCCATATGGTGAAAAATCGGATACCGGTGTGAGAAATAGAACTACTGACAGTCCAATTCATGCTGCATTTTCAAAATCAATTCAACATCTTCAATTCAATTCGGACCTATTCAAAGCATTACATATATGATGGATATGTTTTAATAATATCAGCTTTCGAGTTGTGGAACAGCCTACCTTCTGTTTACTCTTATCTTACGTATTGGCTGGTGTAAGTTGATCCTTAGATTCGAATAATATAAATGTTTTCTTGAATAAAACTAATCCATTCAATAGTCTTCTTCATATACCGCTATTTTAAGTACCCTTCCTGAATGTGGTGATACCATACGCCACTGGATATTGATACGGTTTCAGGAATCGCAACATCATCTTATTGAACAGTTCAAAACTTGTGATCTTCCAGTACACTTCAGTTTTGATATGTGGACTTCTCCCAATCACTGTGCTTTCTTTGGCTTGGTTGGCCACTGGATTGATTCAATTTGCTTATTGCGATGTGCCTTACTTGGCCTAGAACGATTTAAAGGGGCACATACTGGTGCAAATCAGGCTGCTGTTATCTGGAACATCATTAATCTTTATGAGTTGTAACATCGGATTGGCTATTTTACAACTGACAATGCTTCAAACAATGATACCGCTCTCCAAGAACATGCTAAAATTCTGGAGGAACACAATATTACCTTTTCGCCAGAGTAATCACGAGTACAATGCTTCAGTAATGTTATAAATCTTGTTGTCAAGGCCTTCCTGTGGGGATAAAATGCAGAGGCTGTTGAAAAGGAAATAAATGGATTGGATGATGAGCTTGATTCATTGAAAAAGTTAAAGTCATGGCGAAAACATGGTGCTCTTGGCTGATTACACAATATTTGCACTTGGATTTAACGGTCTCCTCAATGACGTTATAGATTTATTAATAAAGTACAACAACTATGCCCTAATGCAACTGCTCATACACCATTGGTTGGAAATATTACACGATGGCATGGTGTTTTGACTGCAATCGAACGGGTATTTCAATTGAGGGAGCCATTGGATGAATTTGTTTTCACAGCCATCCAAGAAGAGTCAAAAATGAAAGGCAAAAACCGAATGACAACAGAATTGGATCCAGATGAAGACAATCCAGATTTGGTTACTTCAGACAAACTCTGGCTTGATGACTGGGAGGACCTTGAAGACATCTTCGCTATTCTTCTTCCATTTCATACCTGGTCACTCCAGCTTCAGGGAAATGGAACAGATAGTAGTAGACCAAATGGATTTATTGCAGATGTCATACCAGCAATGGACGAATTGCTAGCACACCTCGAATGAGGGAAGAACCAGTATACAGACCGATCACTATATAGTATATATATTATCACATTGTAAGGACGTGCATCCTCGTATGGATGGATACGTGTAGATACGGTTGCAAACGAGGATACGTGATAAAGATCATTTATGTGGTGGGTAGGTAAGATAATCGCTGGCGTGCAAAAAGCACTTCGCGAGGTGATTATATATAAAGGGCGGCTATCCGGCCTCGGGAGCCAAGTGCACTTGAGCAAGCCAAGTGCGCTTGGGAGCCAAGTGCGCTTGAGAGCCAAGTGCACCTGGCACCGCCATTACACACATCGATAAATCTAGCCTGGAAACTTCTTGACCGCTACTATTCAATGACTGATATGCTACCAGCCATGCATCCAGCAATTGCTCTTCACCCAGATATGAAGTTGAACAATTTCGAAGAAGAGTGGTTCGAACACCCTGATTGGGTAGCCCTGGCATGAGATAATTCAGTTGAAATGTGGCAAAATCAATTTCATTCTGAAGATATCAATTTAAATCCTCATGCCAGAAATATCTCTACAATCCCACCTGGGCCTCCTGCGGATATGGTACCAATGTAGTGAAGAAAAAAAGAGCCCGATTGGAAATGGATGATAGTGGAAGTGATCAATTCCAGCGATGTCAAATGGCTACTGAAAAAGAAGAAGTTACTGATCTCATACATTATTGGAAAAAGCGTTTGGATTTCTCGCGCTGGCATCAATTGGCACGAATTGCGTTATGCATGCACTCAATTCCGGCCATGTCCTCTGAAGTGGAGTGAGTGTTCAGCAGCTCGAAAATTCTCATTTCTGACTGCAGAAACAAATTGGGAGATTCACTTATCCAGGCTGTACAATGCCTGAAATCGAGGGAGAAAGCTGGACTTTTTAAAGTAGAGGAGATCTGTCACGTTCAGGAACTACTTGTTGCTCTTGAAAAGAAGCAGGCTGCAGCACATGCTTCAAGTTAGTGGTGAGTTTTATCGATCCTAGGGAGTGGAAACATTCAAAACTGATTGGGGACCTGTAGATATCTATAGTCCAGCTCGATGTATTGCTGTAGATATCTATCAATTGATAAATGGGATATAAGACCGCTGAAAAAGCCGCCCTTGGTAAAGATCAGACCTTTCGAGCCCTAAATATGACCTGTCAGACCGCTTCTCTTCACTGGTGGTTGCAGCCTTCATTACCACTTGGGGCGCGCGTTGTTCATCTCCATGCGATTGGAACGGTCAGATGAAGAACACCATATATTCAGCAACACAACGCAGTTTAATGAGCGATATGCCATGGTGTGATTATATAGTACTATGTTTTGTTTTTGCATTGCCTCACATCAACTCTTTGCATTCTTACATATTCCCCTGCCTTCTCACACTCCAGATACTCTATGTACACAACCCACATCCGGACATGACAAATGCGCCCAGGCACAGCAGTGTTTTGCTGATACTCATGGCACCAACATCAAGAAGGATGCTAAAAGTCTCTAAATAGAAAACCTGATGAATTTGAATCGCTTCTGACGAAGCATTTAATGATTGTGCATATGCAAAATGTTTACAACAATTCCCTTGACAATCGAAAAGAATGCAATTGGGCTGGATACTTCGTTATAGAAAGGATACAATAGGTCTTGACCATTGTAGTCTGATGGACTGACATGAGTCAGTTATCTTCTCCTGCAGGTATCATAAATAAGCGGGAAAATACAGTGGGCCTTACAGAGATGTATAAGATGGGTGGTTTCAGTAACGACAATAGTGGAAAGTAGAGAGAGGTTTGAAGACTTTGTGAATCCCTGAGGGTAGAAGAGCAAGCTTCTTGATATGGATAATAAATCTTAACAATCTATAATTGGGAAGCTAAATATCTTTTTCTTGACTCTTCAATAAGTGTCACATTCAGAGAGCACATATATACCTTTCAGCCCCTGCAAGTTTGTAATAGCAGTGCCAGGTGATATTGGCCTTTCTATGTGCACTTGGCTGCCAAGGCCAGGCAAGCGCCCTTCATATATAATCACCTAGCGAAGTGCTACTTGCACGCTAGTAAATATCTTACCTACATACCCTACAATTGATATATATTGGTTTTTCCTGTTTGCAACCGTATCTACACATATCCACCCATACGAGGATGTACGTCCTTACAGTATAATCACTTTTCAGTCACCAGATACGTTTCGCTCACAGGATTTCGAGATTTCAGTACTTTTTTGATACATCAGACCTACACTAAGAACTATCGCTAGATTCTGTTGATACATGATAATTATTTATCCAATTGAGTTGATTGACAGTAGTAGGGACAATTCCGAGATGATTAAGATGTCAATCGGCCTTGATGAGACATATCACCTGTCATAATAGGCCCTCCTGAGATCTTGTAAATTCTATTCTCGACCTACAACGAGTATCATTACTAGAACGATAAATCAGGATAAGTATACCTGTCAATCAAGTTGAATGACTGGTGCAGAGACAATTCTGAAGTCAATTGGACCCAAGTGTGGTGTCACCTACTACACATGACGAATTTGAATAAGTCGCAACACCTCACTGTTCGAGAACTACTAGGATCAAAACTTCATAAGCTTCTCTATATCGGGAATTTACGGTTCAGATATCATGTCCGGGCGATTCGGGGGTCAACCGATTCGAAGAGTCTCATCTGTAACTGCGAACGTTATACAGACGATTCGGAGGTCAATGAATTCTGAGAAAGGAATCACCTGCTCTTATAGCCACGGCTGAGAAGACCACAAAACACGTTTAACGAGATCCTTCACATACGAACGGAATTTTCACACGAATTGACAGCCAATCGGTGATGAAGTTGTAGGGAACCATACATTGTTGTCCTAAAACGTGATGACTAATTAATGATCATCGCTGGGGTGATGATTTGAGACAAGTATGTCATCTATTGCAGTTTATTGACGTGAGCAGAGTCAATTCCGAGACGATTCAGAGACCACGAAAAAATGTTCGACTACATCAATCACATACATACCAGTGAGTGATGGCAATCTATTGAGCATCTTGAAGTCATAGCGAAGTGTGAATCGACATCCACTATGCACCTCGATTCTTTCACGATCAAGTGTGGCAGGAAGTCACCAATGATAAAACGTGTTCGATCAATTGCACTTGACGATAGTTTCCCAACGATCTGAGGGGAAGCTCTGAAGCACACCTACGACGTGATGGCATCCAAAAACGAAGTCGCAAGCTCACTTACGGAGAGTCATCATTACACGGAAATGCACATATGGAGAAAGATTACATGAGCACGGAAGTGCACTGACTAACAAAGACTACCAATGGGCAGAGTTCAAGAACCTTATAGTGGAGCTGCAATCGCAGATTATGAAGCAGCTCAGAGTGGGAAGTTTAACCCCTGAATGTTCTAAAGTGTCAAGCAGATTAAATCCGTTACCCATGATGCAACTTTACGAGACTGATGAGAAAGTATGGAACGCGAACAAAATCACCTAGAGTTGTCGTATCCACTAGCGGGAATGGATGCATCCTCTTTTCCATATCCCTGATCGGGATTGGCCAAATGGTTGTCCTTTTGAATATAAGAAAATATGATTGCCCTTCGGTTGACGAACCGGAGGTGCTGGCCATGCCCTGCGCATATGTCGTGGTTCTCTAGGGTTGCCTTGCTTCAAGGCTAGGAACCCTGAGGTTGACTGGCAAGTCCAGTCGATTTCTAGCACTACGGACCCCTATCGGAGAAAACAGGTTAAAGTCAGCGGACTCAAATGTATCTGGAGCATACTTGGTTACTTTGTGAGTAACACCTTATGGCACACATACGAGATAGATACTGTAACTCGAATGAGCATGTACGAATGCATGTTAACATATGATGACAAAAATCAAAGAACGAACGAGGCGGATACAAGTCAACCAATCTGGCGCAGACTGGTCAATGCTGAGAGTGGAGGCTATCACAGATGATATCTGCCGTGTGCTTGGATATACGAAAGCACAGAGATATGGAAATCATACGAATCTGAGGGCTCTCAAGAGCAGCAGCTATGACCAAGATAAGTATATCATGCAATTATGCAAGTTGACTGCTGCAGTGATACGATCTCAGTCACGACGGTCTTGCCCCTCAGACGACGTTCACCAAAGAGTTCAAAGAAACAAATCGTATACAAACGATTGATCGATTAGTCGGAATTTGAGACTTCGTCCGGCATATCACGAGTCATCTATATTCACAATGACAAATGACACGCGCAAGTCGGCCAATGGCATGTACTGATTGGAGCATCACCGTGCAAGCACTACAGATGTGAATTATTTGGATTCGGAGATGGACTTGGAGGATTCAGGGTCAATTGGACATTTCGTTCTCCTTTCCCTCTTCTCTTCCTTTTTCATGGATTTCCTCCTGGTATAAATGACATCGGCACAGGTTTTACCATCGCCACTGGAGGTGGAGTTTCCCTGTGCGCAGGATCCGCCGTTGAGGCGGCCTAGATGGCACCAATCAGTCGGGGGACTTATGCAGACGTACAAAGGCGTATGCTCCTTATCTTGTCTTTGTTCATGTATATATATATCGTAGCCCATGAGGTCTTCTGATAAAGAGGGGGATGATGCAATGGCGGTGCACGGGTGCCTGGTGCACGTGGCCCTCCCAAGCGCACGTGGCCTTACTAAGTGCACTTGGTTTCTGACGCAGGTTAAGTGCCCTGCATATATAATCATCTTGCAAAGTGCTTTTGACATGCTAGCGATTGTCTTACCTACATACCGTACAATTGATATATATTGCTTTTTCCCATTTGAAAACGTATCTACATGTATCCACCCATACGAGGACTTACGTCCTTATAACGTTCTGAATACAGTAAGGAAACTGCATCATCTAATCAATCACAAGCAACATTCTCGGTGTAACATTAAACAGTTATCAAAGAAAAACATCTCTTGAATTAAGCTTTCAATCTGAAAGCGGTAAAAGGTTGTTAATACTTTACCCCCTCAGATATTATAATTGATTCTGGATATTGGTTGACATATCTCACATTTAGAGTGTATGAATCCTGAACAGACTTCAAATTTCATACCATTGGGAGAAGTGATTTGCTCAATGAGAAAAGCTACAGTTGTGAACTTGTTGGAGGAGGGAAGTGAAGCAAATAAGCCTTAGCCGTTAGTATCTATGAATCGAAGACAAAACTCCTGTTCCTCACACTTATTTGAGGGCACCAATTCCTGGCATGGATGAAGATACTGAACTATTTTGGCCAGATTACTTGAGTTGTCAACCCAGATTTGTAAATGACTCATAAACTATTCTACTAGCCATATATTCAGTAACAGTTCAAGGCTGAAATGAGGTTCCTCATTGAGTCGGTTGTTGACTTAGTTCTCTTCTTTGAAACCTGCAGCTATTACAATTGTATATATTTGTAATGGCGGTGGTAGCTGCATTGGGAAAGGAACTTAGCTCTCAGATCTTCGGTAGGCACGATAACATGTATGTCTGCGACGATACAATGTAAGGACTGCAAAAATACCTCCTGGCACTAAGTATTCACATGGTTGCTTATCACTCTGCACAGCCTCTTGGGATGCTTAGTATACCATGTTTGTCATCTGGCCGGTCAATTGCATGGTGCTTGGTGCTTGGTGGCGATACTACTCTGGGCATTGTAATGACAATCCTATGCACGGCATAATACAACACAGGGTCGTTTTCCATGGCCAACCACTCTGCTTGTGAGCATGTCTTGGCTGGATGCAAGCAACTTGAAGGTCTGCCTATCACGAATTAATGTTTATTAAGTCTATTTACAGTTCTAAACACCATTTATTCCCTGTTCACTGCTCTATTCAACTCGTCCTCAATCATATAATGAACCTCATTTCAAGTTGCTAGGTCAATATGACTATTGATTTATAAATCCTTTATTCTCCGACTTCGATAAAATTGGCTCCTCTAGAATTAAGTGAGCCGCACCCACAATATGTTTTGCACTAATAGCTGCATATGGACCTCCAGAGGATGGTTTCGCTTCCCTGAACAGCTGGGATGCACTTTCCAGAATTCCACCATTGGCAGGCCTCTTCACTTCAATGTATGCTAACTAAAAGATATTCGTTCCTTGCGAATGGACGACTGGCAGCTTGAATAGACGAATCATACAGTATGGTATGCGTCGCTGAAGTGCCTTGTGAGTCTGTTACTGCCCTTCTTTACGTTCCAAGGTTGGCACCCATTTCCAGTCATGGTTGGCAACCCAACAATATCCTCGTTTATATCCAGTACATCTTAGATACTGAATGATTCGCTCGTGATACATGTTGCGTGATTTTACATCCAATCCATGAAGAAACGTGGCAGCGGAGCTTAAGAGATCTTCGGAATCACTATTGACCTGCTTTGAATATAACAAACGACGTGTGGTATCGTATAGACCATTTCGAACGACACTGTCACCAATTGCTTCCTAGAGGCCTCAAAAGTCCTTGACTTACTCTTGTCCTTTGTACTGTAGCAGAAATATGAACCTCGAAAAACGTCATCTACTAGAAGTGGTTGCTTCCCCTGCAACTTCCACCGTATCTTCCTCTGTAACTTCCACTGTAACCTCTGCCATTACTTTGTTTGTCACTTCTGTGGTCACTTCTATTGTTGTCTGAAGAGAAGCTCGTTCACGGTTCCATGCATTGCGGTTGGCCTTTCTGTCACCAACTGTTTCACTTCAATGGTAGTAGTTGATAATCTGAGTATAGTATTCACCCGTCTTGTGGCAGTCATTTAGCCTGTCCATAATCTACTTCTGGGGAGAACTTTCTCCAATATCCGTCAACCACTGTTCAAGTGAACCGACCCATTGAATCTGCTGTCTGAAGTGCTGCACAAGATGGATCTTGGAAATGATGAAATCGCTACCCTGTTAAATGTATTCAGCCATTTCTGAATTGATGATACCTTTCCAGACATCACAAATGTTCTGTCAAAAGGCCACAGTTTTCTCCTTATTTTTTCCAACATGACATTCTGCTCGGCACACAATCCTGCACGTCTCTCTTTGGTCCCTTCAGCAAGTCATTTCCCAGCCCTGAATTGTTGAAACACATATATCGAATCATGAAGATGATGTAGGGTATTGTCCATGAGTTCTAGTGTTTTGTCATTGTGAAAGTCATACTGGCAATAGAAATACAACTCAATAAGCTGGCGAGAGCACTCATCTGAACAGTCAAAAACATTGCGCTGAGAGAGGGCATGGTCTGACAGACCATTGCGTACGTAACCCATTGTATAGGAGTACATTATTGTACATATTGATATAAATATTGATACGGTTGCAACACGCGGATTCGAGAACAAGACAGGTGGGTTCAATTGGTAAGGTAAGATTCTCGATGGCATAGAAGAGTACTCGCATGAGCTGACTAAATACTGGGCAGAAGGGTAGTTATCCTACTATACCCCGGCCACCATTACACCCAGATGCAATCGTGTCATCATCTTGATATCTCCACCATCTCAACGCGAATCTTCTTCATATGAATATCTTGGCTTTGTTATATCAATATATACAGGCACCGAAAACGAAATATCATTGAATTTGTCAAGCCACTTATGTTGCTCGACAAATTTGTCAATCCATGTTTGAAGGTGCTTCAACATCCCAATTTGCATCATGTGGAGTAGATCGCTTCCTACACAATTGAGATATTATAAGATGTGAAAATTGGGATTGACATTGTGGCGTTTGAGAATGGCGGTGCTCAGGGGTGTATTTGAATCTGAGGGTATACGATAGATATTATGATTTCTGAAATTGTATCGCTTATGTTGGCAGGGTAGATTACCCATTACCTTGAATGGTCATTCCCACAAGTAGCATACACCATTCCCGATATTGCGAAAGTGATATGGCTCGGTGTGATCGGCCATCCATGCCGCCAGTGTCCAATAACTGTGCCTGAAGTTGCCATCTACATTGTTGACATAGAAGGTGCGTGTGTCGGAATTGAGTATGGGTTGCAACGTATGCCGCAGCCCTTTCTGAGTGACCATTCGGTTATGCTCCCTCTGAGCATTTGTTCCTTTGAGGGAGACATCGCGCTTCCAGCCGAGAATGGGCAAAAGGGCAATTAACAACATGTTTTGTATTGTGTGGTTCATCGGTGCTGCTGAAGTCAGGTTGCCAATCGAAATATATATCGGCCTGCCTTCTATTCACCAAAGATATTCGTGACGTAGGTGCCATTAGACATGACTTTCATCGGCACCATTATGTCACCAAGAGGTAGTTTTGTCTGCAATATTTTGAGTATTGTTAATGGTATACTGAGGAAGAAGCTTACCTAATTATCCCACCACGAGTATCAAGCAGTCATCTCATTGTAAACAGGGAGCCCAGCATCATTGAAGCAAGGTAGCGTTGTATATGTATAGTGTTTCTCGTATGCTGGCTCAGGTAGTTGCAATTTTGCAAACTCTATCAGGTGACAGTGCCAAAACTCAATTGCATCCAGATGCTGCACATTCCATGCAATCTGCAACATTTCTTTTCTTCCAGGAGGCATGGCCAAGTGCCTCCTCCCTCGCATCAATTTTCTGTCAGAGGTTGTATTTTGATTTCGGAGAATAAATCAAATACTCTTCAATGCCACAGTTACCCTTCAGGAAGTCTTAGATGAGGTTGCCAGGACGACCTTTCGATGTGACCAGCTATGCAACATTGTACACCTCCTCACTTTCGAATGGATGAAAGGGGTTGAATAAGCATTGCTCAGAATTGTGCTCAGCCTTGTACTCATCGTCAGTCGGAATGTATGTGACAGGTGATCCAAGGTCAGGATATGAGAAGTCTTTTGTAATTGAGTAGAATTCTGATGGTTCTGGAGAAGGTGACATGTGCAACAAAGAAAACATGTCAGGATTGTCAATGTGGTCATGATTTGCATGGAAACCACTGTGTGAATGATCGACACTACACTGAGGGTTTATTCAAACACATACAGGGGCCACAGTGGAGTCTGTTTTCACCTCAAGAAGTTGTGCGCGATATCAAGAATGGTCGCTGTCAATGTGTTTCTAGAGCCACAGGTCAGACTTGCAAGTGATTAAGCAAACATGGCAGAAATAAATTGTATTGCATATAGGAGGCACGGTGTGTGTAGTGTAGACAATGCTGTGGGCTGTATATGCTGTTGCCAGAATGTTATGAGGGTCGTCAAGCAGGGGTATATTTGAGCCGCATGGCAAACAAAACTCACAGAGCAGTTATAATATTCCATGACCCTGGAATATACTGCAGACACAGTTTTTCATGAGGTAGCCATGCCTAGAGCCTACTTTGACACTAATCATAACGCAAATACATGAAAGAATCCATGGACTTGCTTGATGGGTTCGTTGTTTGATGTTTGACCAGGAGGGTGATACGAAAGAGGGAAACAAACATGTATTATCACTCATTTTGTATGCCAACACATGAGTTCAGAGTTCATCACACAACCGCACAGTGTCAATTGGTGGTGCCTGCAGAAACCCATGCACCACCAGAGACACCAGGAGACTTCCCTCACTTCATATGGCAGGTCATGACTGTTTGTGACACCACACTGCATCATTATGTTGAAACTTGATGTCACTACCGCATGCTAGGAACCCAAACTAACAGACTTCAACACATTGACCCAAGATTTGCATGACAACTGTGTGTCAATCTGTGGTGGAAAAATCGTTCCCACCACTAAACCCACGAAATGAGTGGATTCGCTCTGTGGGTCAGGGTTGTTGAGGAACAGCATCACGCTATCGCCAGGGGTTCAGACTTTATACGGATGTGTGCGACACGCATCCAATCATTAAATCATCTCTTTTCTTCTTCGCTCTTTTGTTTCTTAGTTTAGAGCCAATCAATCATCATCTCGATGGGGCTACTCCCTCCCACCGCTCCTCGAAACGAAACCGCTCTTTTGTAGACTCGTATAGGTCGCTGCCAAGCGAGAATCCTTTTCACGGGTTTTCTCTCACAATTGGAGTCCAAACGCGGATTTCGTTTTGGAAAGCAGAGTACGGGAAAGTTTGCCTGCAGTGAGAGCCTAATAGATGAATTAAGGGACGACACGGAAGTTAGGAGGAGCAGCCAGTTGTTTTTGCACTGATACGACAGGTCACTAAGAGCGAGAGAATTAACTGCGATTCGGAAACATAAGATGGCCATCGAATCCCATCACCATTGCGCATATCAGTCCATCTAGCATGAAGCGTACAGTCATCAACCATCCTGCAAACCCGCTACGATAGATATCGCAGGATTACTCACAGAGGCTATCACCAAGCACCAGAATCGATTTCCGCTTGCAAATGCTCCAGGTGCCCCAGCTTTCCTTGGGTGAGAGGTGACGACTTTCATTCACAAGTACGAGAGCTTGGGCGCCTTTACTACCACAGACGCGACCGAAAGCAGCGTTATCGCCATGTTTCCGTACTACTGCATGCAGGACCCGCAAGTGCAAGAGAACGTTATGATGATGCGTGGCTACACGGATCGTGACTGGGCTGCGCTCAAGAAGAAGATGTTAGATGTGTTTTGGTATAGCGGCAACCGACCCGATTTACTCGTATACACTCGTCGATATCTGGAGGAGCTCTGTACGTCATTTGGAGGCAACAACAAGGACTTTGGAAGTCTTGAGTAGATCGAGCGTCTCAAGTCTTTTCTCACCCAATTCGATCACATCAGTGGAGTGCTGATGGCGCGTGGGATGACATGTGAGTATGAGAGGACGGAGATTCTGCTTCACACATTGCCCAAGAAGCTGTGGAAGAAAGATATTTCAAAGCTCGGCATGCACCCACTTGAGCCGAGTACGTTCAACTACCACAATCTCAACACTTGGATCTCGGCGAGGATCACCGCAGCCGAGGCCCTTGCAATGTTCGAGTTTATG
>MU122484.1:0-21931 GCA_014904905.1 Wilcoxina mikolae CBS 423.85 | reverse complement strand
TTTGAAAGTATTGAGACGTTGTATGGCAGCTTGATTGTCTGTGAAGATCCATATGTGTCTTTTGGTGAGGTTATTACGTTGACATATCTGAAAGCATGTTTTTGCAGCTTTAAGAATTCCAAGTAATTTGGCGTCGTAAACTTCCTGTTGATGGCCCATTGGGTAGGTCGCTTCCATGACTGCTGGAATATCTGATGATGCTGTGCCGTGGGATGGGACTTTGCTGTCTCAGTTCAGATAGCTGTGGCCACAACAATGCCGTAATCTAGAGGTGGTTTGGGTATTGATGTGATCCCTCGTTTCTTCTTAACAATTTCAAGGAAATATCTGATCAAACTAATGCATTAGATACTGTACCTAAACTGTTGATACTAAATGAGGGATCGTGAGAAGGTTGTCTATTAGCTAGCGAAATATGTGGAGGTCAATTATGCCAGAACCGGGTAACCTGGTCCTTCTGCTATTCAAATGTCGTACGGAGCCGAATATTATATACACATCCAAACCTCCAACAGCAGATAAGAAATTCTTTTGTGTCAATAGCTTGATAAAATTGAGGATATAAGGATATCTGTGAGAATTACAGTATTCATTGTCAAAGAAAGTCTTTGCCATAACTATCATGAGTAAACAATACATGAACATCATTATTGGTATCCTATTTGTCAGAAGATATAGACAAAAACATAATTTAATCTTATGTCACTCCCCCAATCCAAATGGTCTAATGAGTATATGCAACTCGAGGTATATTTCTGCATTAACTTTACCTGAGCAGCTACGACAATGATATGGAGATGATAACAAAAGGAAGCATTTATAACTTATATATTGTATTCAATATAGAGCATTATTTTAAATATGTACCTAGCTAGGGGTTAAAAGGTATTACAGAACTGGAGGAGATAGCGGAGCTGGGATCACAAACTTAGATATGTAACCTGGATAAACTTATCCGGCAAACTACTCAAGCCACCAACTAATCTGAATGTGGCCTGCCATCAATAATGTATCATCCCCGACTTTGATAGTGGCCTACGATATATACAATCCTTACTTGTATTGGCAATAGAGTGAATCAGTTAGTGGTGGATCGATACGAGCCAGGGTTTGAAGTGGATTCGATTTTAGGTTGGATGAAGTTTTGAGGTTTGACTCAAACTCTGAACCGAATCCCATAACTGCAAACAAAAATAAGTAAGCGAGATCCCGTCTGATGGACTCAAATGTTGGACCATCTTGTAGCACCTGAGGTTAGCTACAAGATGAACTATAAGTCGAGCCGATCAGACAAGATCCCCGTCACTTATACTTATTCGCAGTTGTGGGCCGAAATTGTGGAATTTGTGGCAAATGGCCTGGCAAGAATCTGCTTTGCTTGAACTGAACTGGTTCGTCAATGGTACCACCTTCTAACTGTTCATTGCCAACACTAATACCTACCAGCAATCAATGCAACAGAGAACTACTACTCAGCAGAGTAATGTCAAATCTATCTCCCCAAATTCCTAAGAAGTTGTACTCTGGATGAATGCATAAAATACAGATTTCATGACTCTGACAAGTATTTTTGACCAGTGGCTGAAACAGGTATCTCTGACAGATGGCTCTGATAGGTAACTCAGATAGGTGACTCTGACAGCTATCTCTGACAGATATCTCTGACAACTCTCCAATAGTGTTTCTTATAATTTGTTTGATTGGAAACTAACTACCTTGGATAATCGATGGGCAATACTGAAATTAGTATTGGAGTCCAATTTCTTTGGAACTGATTATGCTGTAATATCCTTACTATGTCTCAATGTAATGGTACACTACTTAGTAGTAGGTTTGTATTGCTTCTGAGTTCCCAAATATATAAGATGTTGTACTCTGCATCAATGAATACAATCAAGATCTTATAACTCTGTGTAATGATGGTATCAGATATACTTAGATTGCAGGTATACTTGGCACACAACTGCCCATGGCAGCCGAGGCCATTTCAGCGCCTTTATACAGTCACCTCGCAAAGTATTTTTGCAAGGCAGGGACAAGCTTACACTCACATCTATTATTACAGCCACTTATGATTTTGTTTGCAACGGTATCTTTTCAATTGATATATGTGTACATATGGGACATACACAGGCATATCTGGCCTTCCACCATCAACTCGTTTCAGTTACCAGATACAATTCATTCATAGAATTGTGTGATGTTTACTATTTCAACATATTGCGATCTATATATAAACATCTACACAAACCAAGATCATTTGTAATTTACATACAATTGCAGTCTCAATACCCCCAAACAGGTCATCTGGAACTCAATTGCATATCACTGACAATTGCAAGATCGAGAAAACTTTGTAGGCCATCACCTCCTGATCTGAGAACCAACAACATCAAACCACTAGGTCTAGTTTTACACAGACTGTGCTACGATAGACCAACATCGATGAACATATAGAAGATCAGCACAAAGGCAAGGGTGATGATGGAGATCAAGATGATAGTAATGTTTCTGATAATAACTGTTTTAAAACTCAAATTACCAACAATGATCTCCAGAATATTTCAGCCCAGAAAATGATACTCGAGACAATATTTGATCGACGAGTTAGATGGTTACTGGTCGAGTGAAAACAAATGGCCTCTGAACAAGAGAGATGGGTTGCTAAGTATTCTAAATATGAAGCTATGAGGTTTGCGAAACTATCAATGGTCGATATAATCGACCCCATGAGATATTGTTCCTGAACCATGAGGTTAGTCATAATTATTGCCATATAACACCCTGATTTCGATTCACATGAATTCTTATTTCAAAGAAACGGATCCGAACAAGTTAAAAATGCTGTTGTTCTTTTTGACTGCTGGGATAAAGACTCAAATTTGACACAGTGATAGATGATGATGACAAACCCATCCGAATTGGCCAGCAACATATGGACAGATTCTGATCTGTATTTGAGGATTTCAATCTCTTTGGACAGGTAATCACCAGGATCTATGGAGATAGGATCGGTATGAGTACATAATCATGAAGACGATAGACTAATATATCCATTTGCTCAATATCCCAGTTGGAGCCAATGCCTATAATGTGAAAGTTCATTGGAGACAGACTGGATAGACTATGCAAAAGAGTGCGGAGAAGCTCAACAATAATATCGTATGGGCAGGTCTCTAGTCCACACTGTAAAATAAAGTTGGGACAATGACCCCAGTGTATGGAAGGTTCAACATAATCGAAGACCATTCTGACAAGGCCACAGATACAGGGATATTACACACTTCCAGTGACTAGAGACCAAGTGGTCAGCAATAATACTACCCAGTAATCATCTCAAACATGCAGCTAGCAAGGTCTCTAGCTATGTATCTCCAAGCTGAAGATCGAGATGTTGACTCATGATATGTCCAAGTGAAACAATAAGTCTGGGGACAATATTGACATATTGACCGCAGTACTTCAGGTTTCGAAGAAGATCTTTGAGAACAGAAAGGCTAATAACCAGTGTACACAATGTGGATGCAAAAGCCATATACATTTCTATTGCCCTATATACTGTCCTGCTCAGGTATAAGAATCAGATTCCCACTGTGGTGGAAGTCAAGGTGGCAGAGGTGGACAGCATAGGAAACATCATAAATTCTTCAACACTCAGCAGTAACAATATTCTTATACCTCTCACGGTATCAATTCAGGTTGGAGAAGCTGGATCAAGAGGAGTTAGATCTGGTGAGGTTAGGAATGAGATTATTGTTGCTGATGTTAGAGGAGATCAAGCCCCATCGAATCACTCACAATTTGGGAGATATTCTTCTGCCCCCTAGCTCTCTCTTTTAAAGTCAATACTCATGTGATACAAAGAAGTGCAACTTATCTCACATCATTTATGAAGTGCTTATATATGAATAATATGGCCAAATGCAGCCCATTCAGGTACTCATCCATTACAGTGTGCCGAGCATCATTCTGACGCCAAAGCTGAACATGCGACATGGATTACAACATGAATAGGTATGCATATTTACGCAGGATCTCAATTGCGAAGTAATGATGTCTGCAACAAAGAGCAAAATGAACAGATTTCCAGTGCAATAGATTGGGAACTTGGCTCTGGTTGATGAATTGGAGGTGCTGAACATATCGATGGTATATGATCTGCTTCTTGGCTTGTATTGGTTTGAGACTAGAATCTCAGAGATTAACTGGAAGATCAGTTGAAATCAAGCTCTGCAGATACCAAGAGGCAATGCACATATAGTAGCTGCCTCCGAGGTGATATCATTACCTTCTGAAGCAATGGACCAGTATTGGCTGCATGAGAACAGAATAGAGAAGAAGGCTCTGGTTATACATCCTTTCTGAGCGATTGCATTGGATAACCTTCTGGCTAATGGCAACATTATTGAGGCTTTCACTATTGATGTGAACGATTGCCCAGGGTTGCCGAGAATCGTGATGGAAGGTATCACAAATAGTTGGACATCCAATAAGATAGATGTAAGAGCAGTAGCGGCAGCGAAAGCTTGAGCCGAAGAGTGACACATGGATGGTACTTGAATAACTGCAACCGTCTTACCCAGTGACAAAGGAAGTACTGAATGGCATGAATTTCCATATGATATAACACGTTATGACAAGGACATCTGAATTCCAACAATCATTGCTCCTATCTTTGATTACAATTCTGGATAATATGTATAGATAGGGTGAAACGAGCATCTGACTCAGTACCTATGGCTGACAGTGGTCACATCTCAGCCAAATATGCGGAATATATTGAGGTTTTTAGTTAGGTAAAGGCAGAGAAGTGTCCACCCCATCAATCAATTCACTATGTGATCAATCTGGAGTACAGGTACAAGTTACCATATGGGTGGACCTATAACCTGATAGAGATTGGATTACAAACTCTAATGGCCTACATTGTGACAAACTGAACAAATAGTTTCATCCAGCGGTCATCATAATTGGCTTTGGCACTGAAACCATTTGCAAGGAAGACAGATGGTGTCCTGAAACTGAGTACTGACTATCGACCTCTCAACGCAGGTAAAATCAAACATCGGCACCCCTTCAACTGATTTCGGAGATGCTTGACTACATTGGTGGTATGAGGATCTTTACAAAGCTTGATCTACGCTGAGCCTGCCACCTGATTCACCTTGCATAGGGTGACGAGTTGATGATGGCATTTCGAATTCGAGGTAATACTGGGATTGTCACTCCAGGTTTCACCAGTGCATGAAGTATCCTAACTGCATTCAGGACTTGCTTGCAATGAAGGTTATAAGTACTCGCTCAGGATGTGAATGTCACTGAGAATTCAAGACAATGATGTTTCACTTTCCAATTGTATATTGTTAAGGCTTATTCTTCTCATCAGGAAGCTTGCCCTTCTACTCTCAGAGATTTAAGAGATGTTAATACCTTTATCCTCTTTGTAAGGACGTACGTCCTCGTATGGGTAAATACGTGTAGATACAGTAGCAAACGGGAATAAGTAATATATATCAATTGTGAGGTATGTAGGTAAGATAATCGCTAGTGTGCCAAAAGCACTTCGCGAGGTGATTATATATGAAGGACGCTTAGCCAGCCTCGGCAGCCAAGTGCACTTACCAGGCCAAGTACGCTGGTGAGCCAAGTGCACTTATGAGGGCCAAGTGCGTCTGCCAGCCAAGTGCACTTACGAGGGCCAAGTGCACTTATGAGGCCAAGTGCACTTACGAGGCCAAGTGCACTTACGAGACCAAGTGCACTTATGAGGCCAAGTGTACTTACGAGGCCACGTGCACCTGCCAACACCATTACATCATCCTCCACTTTATCCGCAGACCTCCTGGGCTGCAGCATATATATATACACATAAGGAAGGACAATATAAGGTGAGTACCCCTTCGTTCATCTGCAAAAGTCCCTCGAACAATTGGTGCCATCGGGGCGACCTCATGGCGGATTCGGTGCACGGGGAAATCCACCGCCAGTGGTAGCTGGTAAAACCCGTGCCGACGTCATTTATACTGGGCCGAAATGAACAAGAAATGAAGAGAAGAAGAGAAGAGAATGAAATGTCCAATTGATCCTAGATCCTCCAAGTCCACCTCTGAACCGTCTGCGACGATGATATCGATTATGGCCGTGGCTTCATTGGATGCTCCTGATGGAATTCGTCGACTAGTTGTTGAGCATTCCCGTGGTTCTCTGCCAGCTCCCAGCTCGTGCGTAGGTAGTTGTAACCGGCCCACTGAAAGAGGTAGTAGATCTTCCAGTAGCGTCGCTTGGAATTGAGAATCCGATCGATCTCCGACTTGTCCGTATCATCAACAATCGTTGGTTGCCGTTCTGATGGCAGCTGGCCGATGGCAGGTGGCAAGTAATTATCAAGCAGGGAGATGTGGAATACATTTTGTATACGCATCGTCTTTGGCAAGTCTAATCTGTAAGCATCCTTATTGATAACTTTACTCACCGTGTATGGCCCGACACGCTTGTAATCCAACTTTTTCTACGGTCACGTCGTCTTGATATTCCGAGTTGAAAGCCAGACCTTACCTCCGACCTCGAACGTCATTTCTTTGCCGGCGGCGTACTTCGTCTGGCGGACTTCAGATTCCAACAGGTTTTCTCTCAGGGCGCGGTGAGTCTCCTCCAGCCCGGCTGCCAAGGTATCTGCTTCGGCTTCCAACTTCAAGTGGGCTAAGTCCTTGGCTGCCTTGAACTGCATCATTGGATGGTAGTTATAGTTGGCCCAAAATGGGGTCATCCTTGTCGAAGCATGCACCGCGTTGTTGTAGGCGAATTCTGCCATTGGTAAGAGCTCCACCCAGTTATCCTACTCATAGTTGCAGAAACCCTGGAGATACTGCTCCATAGTCTGATTCAGCCTCTCCGTCTGGCTGTCCGTCTGCTGATGGAATGCAGTCGATACTCGGTGATCCATACTCATGTGGTTGCAGAACCTCATCAAGAATTGGCTCGTGAATTGGGTTCCCCAGTCAGTGATGATGTCGTCAGGGACGCCGCACTTGCAGATCACATGCTCGAAAAACAGCCTAGCCAGCTCTGGTGAGTCGATATCCTTTCTGCAGGGCAGGTAGGTCGCCAGCTTTGTCAGTCGATCAACAATGTCTAGGATCCCCGTGTATCCAGACGCGGTCGATTCTTGCGCCTCTGTGACGAAGTCCATGGTGACACCTTGCAAGGTTCGAGATGGTGGTGGCAGTGGAATGTTGATTCCGTGGTAGGCATGCTGCGGGACCTTGATTCGGTGACATACTTCGCATCCACTGACGTACTTCCTTATGTACGTATCCATCGTAGGCCAATAGAAATCTCTAGAGACTAGCTCAGTAGTTTTAAGAGCTCCACAGTGACCGGACTCGGGGTTATCATGAAAGAGACTTATCACTTTACCGCGGAGAGCATCGTCCGTAGGGACATATATTCTCCCCTCCTTGGTCAGAGCTCCAGCGATGACACTCCATTGGTTGACGTCTTTGGCTGTGTCCATTGGGTTACCGACTAGCTTACCCAAGACGTTGACCGCCAATAGGTCAGTCGCCTGAGTCTTCTTTATCGCTGGTAGGAGGTGATCATAGGGTTAGACTGCCAGGGTCGCCAAACGCCGTCCGACAGGCTTCTCGTAGCCGATCTCATCATTGGGCCGTCTCAATGAGCCGTCGGCGGGGTTTATTTGTGCCTTCCAGGTGCTCAATTGTGAAGTCGTATGCCAATAAGATCTCGGCCCTGCGGGCTTGTCTCCAGGAGAGCACTTTCGACATCAATAAGTACGGGAGATTCTTATGGTCTCACTGCACCAAGACGTCATGACGTGCGCCTTCTAGATAGTATCGCCATTGCTTGAAGATCTCGACAATGGCGAGGAATTCCCGATCGTACATGTCGTTTCTCTGCTCAGCCGGGGAGCACTTTCGAGAGTAGAAATTGAGTGGTCAAAGGGTTCCGAAGCCATCATACTGGTTCAGGATGCCTGCAATCGCGAAGATACTCGCATCCATCTGGAGGATAATCGTTCTGGCTGGATCAAAGTGCTGCACAATCGGTGCTATGGTGAAGGCCATTTTGAGTTTCCGGAAGGCCAGCTCGGCTTCCCAAGTCCAGTCTCATTTTAACCGGATCGGTTGCGATCGAATTGATTGTTGTTTGGACTTACTGCAATTGCTCTGCCCATCGGATTTTAGAGATTCCGTGAGTGGGAGGGTCATCTTGGCATATTTCCAGATGAACCTCCGGTAGAAGTTCGTGAACCCAAGCAGAACCTGTACGTCCTGCACTGATTTCAAGTTAGGAGTCGGCCAATCTTCGATGGTGGAGATACGGTCCAGTTCCATGCTGACACCTTCCGTCCCAATGACGAAACCGAGGAAGCCGACCTCTGAGGCTCCAAATTGACACTTCTCCGCTTTGCAATAGAGGACGAACTTATGCAACCGTTGTAATACTTTTCACACATGCTCATCGTGCTCCTTCTCATTGTTGGAGTAGATCAGGCTGTTGTCGAGATAACACACGGCAAAGTCGTCAATGTAAGGTCGCATGCAATCGTCAATGTAAGCCTGGAAGGTAGCAGGGGCGTTTGTCAAGCCGAATGGCATGACCCTGTACTGGAACTGACCGTACCAGGTTCGGAATGCCGTCTTGTACATGTCACCTTCCTTAATGCGAACAAGGTGATAGGCTCTGCGAAGGTCAAGTTTCATAAATATCCTGGCACTGACAATACGGTCAAGTATCTCTGAGATCAGTGGAAGGGGGTCATGATTTCTGATTGTACCTGGGTTGAGAGCTCGGTAGTCCACACAGAGCTACAAGCCGCCGTCCTTCTTCTTTGCAACAAGTATCAGCGCCGCCGACGGTGATGATGACCGCTGGATGAAACCATTGGCCAGGTTTGTCTCGATGTAGACCTTAAGAGTTTTCAACTCAAAATCCGACAGGTTATAGATACGCCCATATGGCAGCTTGTGCCCAGGTTCCAGGTCGATCACATGGTCAATTGACCGGTGCGGTGGCAGCATCTCTACCTTGGCCTTACTAAGGACCTCACCGAACTCCTGATATTTGGCTGGTATTTGACCGCCATCGTCAGTCAGTAGTACCGGCGCTCCGCTCTCGTCCGCTCCATCTGCACACGATAGTATTAAGTTCTTATATGAGAATGGAATCGAAGGTTGGAATCCAGGAGTAGCGGTACTGCCGGCCAGTCACAATGGAGCATGAACGTGGCGTGTATCCCCCCTTTGTGACTCTGCGAGCTGGTAGCAGTTCTTCAAGCCCCACATTGTTGGTAACTCTTCTGCCGCAACTACCACCGCTGCTCCCTGCTCGCCCATCCAGTATCGGAGTTTCTTATCTGAGGTTCCACTCCATAATACTCTCAGCAGCCCGGTACACTCTCCAAATAGTAGGGCGCAATTATCATCGACCTCATTGCTTTCAAGAAGGTCATTGAATGCGGTTGCTCTAAGGAAGCAAATGTCCGGAGGCTTACCACCATACCCCTGCGAAGTTCCACTGGTATCTACATATGGGGTTCCATCGCAAATCCCATTCGTGGCCTGCAGCCCACTAGGGGTTCACAAGGACAGGAGTCAACTGGCTTTCCAGTCGATTTCCGGGTTTCGAGCCTTGAACCAAGGCAATCCCGAAACCAAGTCGTATGCCCTCACGGGTACATATAAGACATCCGATTCGTCAACCGGTGCGAAGCTTTCAAAATACCGAACCGAGACAATAGTCTTTCTACTTTCTCTTGCAGACATCATTTCGCTGCCGTCGAGACTGGAGGTTGCGATGAATGCTGATTTATCCCATACGCAGAGCCGCCATCGCATCTTGGGCGTCATGAAGATGCGTGTTGCTCTACAGTCGATGAGAGCTCGTACGAGATGTGTTTCGCCGTGAACACCTCGGACAAGTACTTCCTATATGATATGTGCCGAATCTGGCCGCTCAGTGCCGTACAGGTACTGACTCAACATGTGAGCTCTTGGGCTCTCCAAAATACCTCTTGATTTTAATGAAATTCGGTATTCCTGCGCTCCGTCCAATGTCGCCATGAGCACCTGTGCTCTCAGCCTCTCCAACTCCAGCTCCGTCTCGTCCACCCTCTCTCGCCGAACCAGGTACCGGGAGAGTTAGACCAGTCTTTTGACTGCTGAGTATCAAACGACCGTTGTCGTTTAACTTGGAGGCCGTTGCCAGTGGAACCGCCGGGGCCGCTGCAGCTGGGGTTCAATTTGACTTTGTCTTGATAGTTGGCCTGACTGTAGCGTGGACACGTGTGCGTCAAGTGGCTGCCATTGCAGCGGATGCACTTCTTATTGACGAGGCGGTTGTCGAGAAGCTCTCTCAAGACCCAGGGTACCAGAGGTATCATCGGGAAAAAAAACCATGTCGCGCCCAGGCCGTCCGTAGACCTAGGGCACATCGGACGCTTCAATCGAAACATCTTGAGCCTCATCATACTCTGGAACTACCCTGGCACTACAGACGCAGCATTTGCGTCCGGACGCACTTTCAGACACAGCATTTGCAACCATACACACTTACAGGGGAAGCATCAAAATCCCGACACAGTACACTGTACGGTCGCAGCCTTTATTCCCGGTCACAGCCTCGATTTACTAGGGCAGTCAATTGATTACTTAAAGTCACACTTGATTCACAAATTTATTGCTAACTATATACAACATATCATGCCGTGCTAGCTACATGCTATCAAGCCGTGCTGGCTACACGCCATCAAAACGTATTGGCTACACGGGATTGAGCCATGCTTGCTCTCGGCTGGTTGTATGTGACGAGCAGATCTGGACGCAATCATTAGCATTTCTATCAGGTGAGCTTGGATGTCGAGCTGGGCTGGCTGTCGACTGACTAGACGCAATCGAGCCATGGTGGTTCTGAGCTGGCTGAACGCAATCGACCCAGGCTGGCTCTCAGCTGGCTGGACATGATCGAGCCGTGCTGGCTGTCGACTGGCTGGACGCAATCGAGCCATGCTGACTCTGGGCTGGCTGAACGTGATCGAGTCGTGCTGGCTGTCGCCTGGCTGGACGCGATTGAGCCGTGCTGGCTCAGCGCTGGCTGGAGATAATCGATAAGGACCGTCTGGTTACCTCGGATAAAATTGTCTGTATATCTGTTAGCATTGTAAATAAAGAGAGTGACTGTGAGAAAGAGAGAGAGAAGTATCATAGAGTTGAATTTAGAACTTAGAACTTAGAACTTAGAGTGCAAATACAGTTGAAAGTAAGGGGGTGGAAAAGGGTCAGACTATATATAAAGGGCGCTTACCCTGCCTTGGATGCCAAGTGCACCTACGAGGCCAAGTGCACTTACGAGACCAAGTGCACTTACGTGGCCATGTGCACTTACGTGGCCAAGTGCACTTACGTGGCCAAGTGCACTTACGTGGCCAAGTGCATTTACGTGGCCAAGAACACTTACGAGGCCAAGTATGCTCACGAGCCAAATGTACTTACGAGGCCAAGTGCACTTACAAGCCAAAGTGCACCTGACACCGCCAGTACACTGGGTCTCGGCTGGCTGGATGGGCTGGCTCTCCGCTGGCGGGAGATGATCGAGCTTGGCTGGCTCACAGTTGACTGGAGATGATCGAGCTGGGCTGGCTCACGGCTGGCAGGAGATGATTGAGCTGGGCTGGCTCTCGGCTGGCTGGAAGCGATCGAGCTGGGCTGGCTCTCCGCTGGTGGGAGATGATTGAGCCGGGCTGGCCGGCTCACGGGCTGGCTGGCTCACAGCTGGCTGGAGATGATCGAGCTGGGCTGGCTCTCCGCTGGCTGGACGCGATCGAGCCGGGCTGGCTCTCTGCTGCCGGGAGATGATTGAGCCGAGCTGGCTGGCTCATGGGCTGGCTGGCTCACGGCTGGCTGGTCAACATGCAATTGGAACGGCCAGACGAAGAACACAGTATGTTATGCGTGCCAAGGTATTGTGCAGAGTGATATGCAACCGTGTCAATACCCAGCGCCATGAGTTGTTTTTGCAGTGCCTTACATCGCATTATCGCAGACTTACATATCACCCAGCCTACCGACGTTTTAGGCGCTCAAGGCGAACAATCCACATCAGGGCGTGACTAATACGCCCAGGCGCACATATGTTTTTCCAATGAAGTCGGTACGTTTGCCACCGCCGCCGCCACCGCTGGTGGTCTTTCCACCGGAAGTTGTCTCAGCGGGCTCGGAAATTGACAGTCTGAAATTATGTTTCCTGTCGGTTCGTTTGGACGATTCTCCATTGCCGCCGGAGCCCCTGCTGGGCTGCTTTTGTTGGTGTTGTTGTTGTCTTCCGCTGGTCTTTCCTGGCCTGGTTTGGAATTCTGCAGCTGATTCTCAGTCGAAAAGCTCGTCGATGCTTCTGAACCTCCCATTTGTCATCATGGGTTTAACCCGTAATTGTAACCCAGGCTGTCATCCCTGTCCAGGCCATTTTGTATAACCTCTTAGGGACCTGTTCTTCACCACATTCGGCTTCCTGCCACAAGGTATGGAGCCGATTGGCCCATACCCATACTGGTTCATCCTGGTGATGGAATCCCTGGTCAAACTCTTGGTAGGTCCGCATGGCTAGGTTCAGTACATGGTCGGGGTTGCCGTACATCTTTTGGAGTTGCTCAACGAAGAGGTTGAAATCATTCATGGTAGGGTGGTTTGAATTCCGTAAATGTTTTCCCCAAGTGACTGGGTCCTCCATCTTCGTTTTTCGTTGTAAAGGATCCTTATGGCTGTTCCAACTGCCGACTAGATTCAGGGCGTATCTGACTTGATCTGTTGCGCCATTCTGGAAATGATAATGGTGTGAGTCGAACTTTCCACGGAGAATACTGATGCAGTAATCCAACTCACGGGTACCTCCACAATATCGCTCAGGATCGACCCTCGTAACGATTCCAGTCTTTTTGTGTTCCTGCTCTGCGTCTCGCTCCCTAGCAGCCTCTCGTTCACGAGCTGCTTATCTCTCCCGGGTCCATTCCGCTCGTTCGGCTGCTCTCACATCGCATGTGGCCTGTCGTTCGGCTCGCATTTCGGCTTGTTGCTTGAAAAGGAGCTTCAGCATCATTCGATTCTGGGTGGCCATGTTGTGATGTTCATCTTCGGTAATCATTGATGAAAAGTCGTCGTCGTCGTCATCGTCTCTGACGGGTGTATTATCCCCCTCAGAATTGAAATCACCGTCGTCGGGATTCGGATTTTCGTCATCAGCATCAAGATTATCATCGATCACTGCGTTATCTTCGACTGAGGTCTGTTGGCTACTTATCGCCAATTCCTCCGGAGTTTCCTCGCTCTCACGATTGTCAGTGACGCGTAAGTGACTTCTAATTGACTTCTTTGGAGGTATTGGGGTGCAATTGAATGTAATTCGTTGATCGTCTGTTTTTGTGTACAGGTCGCGACGCTTCGAAAAAGTAAGGAGATCACGATGTCCCATGAGTGAAACATATCGGGTGACTGAAAAGTGATTATAGTGTTAGGACCTTCGTCGTCATGTGGGTGAATACGTGCAGATACGGTTGCAAACGGGAATAAGTAATATATATCAATTGTGAGGTATGTAGGTAAGATAATGGATAGCGTGCAAAACGCACCTCGTGAGGTGTTTATATATGAAGGGCACTTACCCTGCCTCGGCAGCCAAGTGCACTTACGAGGGCCAAGTACGCCTGTAAGCCATGTGCACTTACGATGGCCAAGTGCACTTAAGAGGCCAAGTGCACTTACAAGGCCAAGTGCACCTGACACCACCATTACACTCTCACTTTAAAAGTTACTGTGCTTTATACTTTTCTCATAAGCTTTTGTACCTAACCACTCTTCACACCAATATCTTTCTCCAGACAACCCACCCTCCACTCATTGTAATGGCCGTGCCAGGTACACTTGGCCTTGTAACTGTACTTTGCTCGCAGGTATACTTGGCCTCGTAAGTGTACTTGGCAGCCGAGGCCAGATAAGCACCCTTCAAATATAGTCATCTTGCGAAGTGCTTTTGGTATGCTAGCGATTATCTTACTTACTTACTTTGAAATTGAGATCATCGTTATCACTTACTCCCGTTTGCAACCGTATCTACAAGTATCGATCCATACGAGAACGTACGTCCTTACACTGATCTTCAAAACCTTTCATATCTTTCTACTAAAACCTCCGGCTCAGATGAATTGAATTGCGACTGACATGAGTCCTTTGGACTTCTGTAGTCTGGACCTATCGTATTCCCCCAGATCTCTTGAACTCTAGGTAAATAGTGTTCTTTCGATTGTGAGGGGGATCATTGAATGCAGGTAGGATATTCGTGATCATAAAAAGCCCCATTAGCTACGATGCAAACTCTGGTACTTTAGTATATATACCCTTTCAGCTGTCTTCCTGTTGTCAGTGGCATGCGCTGGTAGAGTATTGATGCAGTAACCACACAATGTTTCTTATTAGTGGTATTGTTGACTGCATAGTGATCCATCTGATTTCGTTAGTTGGGATAACTGAAAGAGTGATATGATTTTTGATTTTGACCACATACAGAGATATGTAATAAAGTATATATTGGCATACAATACCTAGTATTGGCAGCAAAGCTGATCAGTTCGTGACTGATTGAACCGAGTCGGAGTTTGAAGCGAATTGCATCTGAGGTTTGACGACGTTTCGAGGTTCGACTCAAACTTGGAACCAAATCCCACAACTGCGAACGAAACTATGTAAGCGAGTTCATGTCCGATTGGATTGATATTTAGTACCTCCTGTAACTAACGTTACACGCTACAAGATAAACTAAATATCAAGCTGATCAGATAAGAACTTGCTTACCCATTGTCGTTCACAGTTGTGGGCCGAAATGGTTGGGTTTGAGGCGAATGGCTTGGCAAGGAGCTGCTTTGCTCAAACCGAATTGGTTTGTCAATGGTACAAACTTCTGACAGTTCTATAGTTCTAGGCTAATACTAACTATACCCCTTGGTCAAATGGTAACTATGACAATACATCGGGAAAAAATCCGTGCGCCCAGGCGCATTAGTTACGCCCTGACATAGATTGTGTACCTGAAGCGCCTGGAACGTCAGTAGGCCGGATAATATGTAAGTCCGCGATAATGCGATGTGAGGCACTGCAAAAACAACTCTAGGCACTAGGTATTCACCCGGTCGCATATGACTCTGCACAGCGCCTTGGGACGCATAATATACTGTGTTCTTCGTCTGGCAGTTCCAATTGCAACCAGCCTTGAGCCAGCCCGGCTCAATGGTGACCAGCCAGCGGAGAGCAAGTCCAGCTCGATCATCTCCCACCAGCGTTGAGCCAGTCCTGTTCGATCGCGTCCAGCCAGCCGAGAGCCAGCCCTACTTAATTATCTCCCGCCAGCAGTGAGCCAGCCGGACTCGATCTCGTCCAGCCAGCCGACAGCCAGCCCAGCTCGATCATCTCCCGCCAGCGGTGAGCCAACCCTGCTCGATCGTGTCGAGCCAGCCGAGAACCAGCCCTGCTCGATCATCTCCCGCCAGCGGAGGGCCAGCCCAGCTCAATCATCTCCAGCCTGCCATGAGCCAGCCGGGCTCGATCGCGTCCAGCCAGCCGAGAGCCAGCACTGCTCAAACATCTCCAGCCAGCTGTAAGCCGGCCGGGCTCGATCGCGTCCAGCCAGCTGCGAGCCAGCCCAGCTCGATCATCTCCAGCCAGCCTTGAGCCGGCCTAGCTCGATCATCTCCTGCCAGCGGAGAGCCGGTCCGGCTCAATCGCCTCCAGCCTACCCGGCTCAATCATCTCCCGCCAGCAATACGGCAGCCCAGCTCGATTGTGTCCAGCCAGCCGAGAGCCAGCATGGCTCGATCACATCCAGTCAGCCCAGAGCAAGCACGGCTTGATCGTGTCTAGTCAGTCGACAGCCAGCCCAGCTCAACTTCCAAGCACACCTGGTCGAAATGCTAATGTTTCCGTCCAGATGTGCTCGTCGTATACCGACAGCCGAGAGCCAGCACGGCTCGATCGCATTCAGTCAGCTCAGAGCCAGCACGCCTCGATCGCGTCCAGCCAGTCCAGAGCCAGCATGGCTCGATCGCGTCTGGCCGGCCCATAGCCAGCACGGTTCAATCGCGTCCAGCCAGCCGAGAGCCAGCACGGCTCGATTGCGTCCAGCCAGCCCAGAGCCAGCACGGTTCAATCGCGTCCAGCCAGCTCAGAGCAAGTACTGTTCAATCGCGTCCAGCCAGACCAGAGTCAGCACGGCTCGATCGCGTCTAGTCAGTCGACAGCCAGCCCAGTTCAACCTCGAAGCGTACCTGATCGAAATGCTAATATTTCCATCCTGATCTGCTCGTCGCATACAGCCAGCCGAGAGCCAGCACGGTTCGATCGCATCCAGCCAGTGGTGAGCCAGCCAATCTCAATCGTCTCCTGCCAGTTGAGCCAGGCTAGCCTAACTGTTTGCACGCAGCCTGTATCGATTTTCTCCACCCGTGTACTAGCTCCAAATGCTGCCCAAGTGCATCCAAGATCTACCATGATTATTTGTATATAGTTAGTAATAAATTTGTGAATCAAGTGTGACTTTAAGTAACTTCTGCCCTGGTGAATCAAGGCTGTGACCGGGAATCAAGGCTGCGACTGTACAGTGTGCGGCATCTGGAAATAAATGCTCTGCTTGCAAGTATGTATGGACGCAAATGCTGTGTCTGTAAGTGAGTCCAGATGCAAATGCTTCATCTTTAGTGCCAGGGTAGTGCCAGGGTACGATGAGGCTCAAGAGGTTTCGTCTGAAGCGTCCAATGCACCCTAGCCCTTCTGTCATCCATGGCGTGACTTGGTTTTTTTCCCGATGTACTGGTGTCATCCAATAGCCCCGTATAATCGTTACTTCCTCTGTAGCCATTACAGGATGGCATGTATACCATCCCGATCAAGTTATAGGCTGACTAACCATAGGTAACCCCGCTTTCAGACACCTTGTGATGTACAACATATAAGGTATAACACCTAATATGGTCGGTTCGAGTACAAGAGTATGCTATCAAGCTTGACACAGACACCAGTTACTTTTCAGATATAGATCCATGATTGTTAGCAGCCTTGAATTGACTACTGTGGTATTTGTTTCCTCCGTATGATCCTCATTTACTTGATTAACCAGTAGGAGCATGATGAGTAGATACAGACAGGGCTGCCATGGCTACAAGATATTGGCCTATAATGCAAGACAGAAAAGTACCAATTAAGATTCTCAGAATTCAGAGTTATTGCCTTTGGTATCTCTGACGATGGTATCCACATGAGAATGGAACAGATTGCGAAATTGAGGGTTGGCCAATCTCAAGGTTGGAATGGAATGTCCAAGTCGTGTTTGGATTCGAAAACCTCTATCAGAGGTTTATTTGAAAACATTTCAAGGTATCTGCCCCCATATCAAGATTGAAAAAGAGTAAATTCAGGCAGCCGAATTGTAAGTACTCAAGAGATACTGAGATCACAATCTGGAAGCTCAAAACTCTCTTCTCAGTGGCAACAATTCTGGAGGACTTGGATGTAGCTAACCAGATGATCCTGCAGAGAGGAGTGAGCAGCTTCACGATTACACACATTTTGAACCAGTACGATAACTTTAGAACCCTGTAGCCAGTCCATGTCTAATCCCGAAATGGTCTTTGTCTGAGCAAACATATGACATGTATAATCAGAAACTGCTGGCCATCATTGACCCCTTCAAACAATTGAAATACTATCTTAAAGGCACGGGTTACAATGTATTAGTACAGTGTGGCCAGAAGAACCTCCAGTATTTCTTGATATTAAAGGTATTCTCCCAGAAATAAGCTCAATAGGTTGAGATGTTATTGGCCTATAACCTTATTCTCAAGTATCTGGAAGGCACTACAAATCCAGGAGATGGCTCATCGCGATGACCTGTCTATGAGATTGACCAAGAAAAGCCGATCAGCCAGCACTTGGTATCTCTTATAGTTCAATCCTATGATGATTTCATACAAGTGATCAGGAAGGCCCAGACCACCAACTCATTAGTGGTCGATGTATTGAGAAAGCTTGTCGATAATCCAATCAGTATTTCTGATTCCATTGATAATGGCCAATGGAGTGTCATTGCTGGAATCTTTTCATATAAGGGAAGGATATTTGTTCCTTTGGACAATGCTCTCTGTAGCAAAGTGATAAGTATCTTTCATGTGAATTCCAAGTCCGATCACTTTGGAGCTCTGAAAGCGGCTGTGAGAGACTCTAAGAATTTCTATTGGCCTGAGTAAGGACGTACGCCCTCATACAGAAGGATATGTACAGATACAGTTACAAATAGAATACGTAATAAAGAGGATCATATCAATTGTAGAGTATGAAAGTAAGTAAGAAAGTAACATAATCACTAGCATACAAAAAGCACTTCGCGAGGTCATTATATATGAAGGGTGGTTACCCGGCCTCAGTAGCTAAGTGCACCTCAGCAGCCAAGTGCACTTACGAGGCCTAGTGTACTTACGAAGCCAAGTGCACTTATGAGGACAAGTGCACCTGACACCGGCATTACATCATCTTCCACTTTATTAACAGACCTCCTGGGCTGCAACATATATATACATAAAGAAAAACAAGATAAGCTACATAAACCTTCGTACATCTGCATATGTCCCACAAACGATCCGTACCATCACGGCAATCTCACGGCGGATCCGGTGTACGGAGTAATCGACCTCTATTGATAGGTGGTAAAATCCATGCCAATGCTATTTATATCGGGCCGAGATCCATAAGAAATGAAGAAAAGAAAAGAAGTACAAAGCAAGAAGGAAATATCCAATTGACCCTTAATCCTCCAAGTAAACCTAGCCGCTCCAGTAGCAGACCTCATTCCAAGTCCACTCCTTCCAATCGAAGCCGCTCCAGCAGGCTTGCAAGTTTATGGTTCCCAATATCCAAGTGGATTTCCAGTTTCTCCGAATCCAAGCAATGAATCGGTATATTACTCGCTGGGTGATGCTCGAATCGGTGGTGTCATTCGCTACCACCTAATCAATTGATCGTATACGAATTCTTTTGTTGAACGTATTCGTGAACATCATCTGAGGGGTAAAACCATTGTGGCTGGTATCGCATTTCTCCAGTAGTCAACTAGCATAATTGCATGATGTACTTATCTTGGTCATAGCTGCTACTCTTGAGAGCTTCAGAATAAGTATGATTTCTATATCTCTGTGCTTTCGTATATCCAACCACACAGTAGACCTCATCGGTGACAGCCTCCGCTCTCGGTTTTGCCCATTCTGCTTCAGATTGGTTGACTTCTGACAGCCTCGTTCGGTCCTCGATTGCAGTCATCATATGTTGACATGCATTTGTACATACTCATTCAAGTTGGAGTTTCTAACATGTAAGTGTGCCATAAGGTTGTACTCACAAAGTACCCAATTATGCTTCCGCTCCAGGTGCATCAAGGCAGTCATTCTCCATCCCTTCGACTTCCGAATCCACAAAAGTAGTGGGTTTGCACATGCCATGCCCATCCAAGCCTAGCTGTAGGGGGCGCACTGTTAGTCACCATTGTCGGCGGCGACATCAATCAATAATTGTCGTGACTTTGTTATGCTTAATTGCAGACTACAGTCATTCGTTGATATATATAATTCGTAAGTAACCCCTCATACAAGATCATAGTTACCATGTTATTCGGTGCATTCCTGCTCTTGGCAATGACGGTCCATAATGATAGCCTCTTCATACATCCATTAAGGATTGCAGCCGGTTCATATTCGTGCAGTTTGAAATCTCTATTGCCGATGTGGATTGCTATCAGTTGCTAGCAGGTGGTAAAGATCAGCATCGTAACCAGTGATTCGCAGCCGCTGACATACTTTCTGTTACGGGAATACTTAGCAGATAAGTATGATCGCCTACTCCTCAGAAGTCGTAAGAGTCCTGTAGGTTGTTCTCCTTGTAATCCTCTTCGTACTCGGAGGAGAGCTGCTGAGTATAGTACCAGTTAAGGTATTCCTCCTGAATGTTGTAAACCAATGTAATGGCGGCCGGTTTATGGCAGGGTCACCGCTCATCTGCCCAGTATATAGTCAGCTCGTGCGAGTGCTCTTGCACATCATCGAAAACCTTTCCTATTGAACCCTCGTATCTTATTCTCGAATCCACGTGTGCAATCGTATCTACACTTAAATCTACATGTATGAGGACGTATGCCTTTACACTGTTATTGATCTTTAGTAATTGGATATGTTTCGGTCCCGAGGTTTCGTGAATTACTCCTTTTCGATGCATGACTACTCACTACCTATCATCGAAAAGTCACACGAATACACACGATCTACCTAACAACGAGAGATTCCACGAATCGATGAGAGATTACCTCGAGATATCCTACGGGTCTCATTACCCCTTTTCTTGATGCATCGATACATATGAGCTCAACGCAAAGTGGAAAAGTCAGAAGGAACCCGAAGACGAAATAAGACCGAAAAACGAAATAAAACCAAAAGACTGAAAGAAGTCGAACGATGAGCATCTCGGTTCAGTGTTATGAGCATCTTTACAGTCCTGAGACTGCTCAGGTGACTCGGGCAACCGCTACCACACGAACCGGCATTTATCTCCATCCGGGCCTTGCTGGGAAGGTGGTGATATCTGCGAAGGAGAGTCCAAGGGCAACTGAAAGTCAAAGGGTAGCCGAAAGTCAAAGGGTAGCCGAAAGTCAAAGGGTAGCCGAAAGTCAAAGGGCAGACGAAAGTCAAAGGGCAGACAAAAGTCAGAGGGCAGACAAAAGTCAAAGGGGAGTCGAAAGTAGAGGGCAACCGAAAGTGGAAGGAGAAAGCGAGGGGTAATCGATGACGGTTGATGGGATGACCGTATCTACTATCCGGATTTCAAGTAGATGTGATCATGATCATCGTTTTCGTAGAAGTGCACTTTATCGTTTTCACGAAAGTGTATATACCTTACAGAAGTGTACCTGAATCGAAATACGAAGCGTACTTGACAATTACCTTTCTGTGATCAGAGTGGAAGCTCTCAAACACACTTGACGATTGACATCCTCCGAACTGAGTGGAAGCTCCAAAGTGTACCAATGACGTGTTAACATCCACGAACGAAGCTACAACCTCACTCACAGAGCATCAGCATTGCACAGAAGTGCACTTACAGAGAACGACTATCGAGGGCACAAGCTTTGCGCGATCTAAGCACACTTGATTGATATTGTAAGTTCAATCTTCTTTTGGATGCTCACGAGTTAGATAATCGGCGAATCACATACGATTGATACCTGACGAGACCTTTGAATCGGTCAATGACTTCCGACGCAACACTGATTTACACCACCGAGTCTACAAGATGAAAGCTACGGTATGCTGAGGGCTTGGATCTGGAGATATGGAGATATGGAGATTACAGGGGTCAATTGGACGTTTCCTTCTTGTTTTCTCCTTCTGTTCTTTTCTTATTGGATCACGGCCTGGTACAAATGGCATCGGCATGGGTATTACCACCTACCACTGGAGATGGACTTTCCCCATGTGCCGGATCCACCGAGATGTCACCCTCGAGTGGTTCTAATCGGCAGCGGAATTTATCAGGGTATACGAAGGGGTACGAGCTTGGATTGTTTCTTCTCTTCATGTACGGGTATGCAGCCCAGGAGGTCTGCAGATAAAGAGGGGGATGATGTAATGGCGGCCGGCCTATGGCGGGGTAACCGCCCATCTACCCAGTATATATTGCGCTTGTGTGAGTGGTCTTGTACGCCATCGGACCCCCCTTTTTCCCCCCCCTGCAAAAGGGACCCCACCGATTATTCAACAACCAATTCTTTTCCGATTGACTTCATACTTTGGGAGCATTGAGTCTACATATAAACGAGGCCCACGCTTCAATTTCAGACC